>CM021734.1:24624208-24681253 GCA_011075105.1 Heteronetta atricapilla | reverse complement strand
AAAATAAAATAAAATAAAATAAAATAAAATAAAATAAAATAAAATAAGAAAATAAAATAAATAAATGTCCTGGGAATACGTCATTGGCCTAAATCATGTACCATGGCTGGACCTCCTTCTGATGATGAAAATCTGCTGCTCCCATGGGTATTAATGGATAATAATAATTAATTAATGGCTTATATAAAGACCCGCAAGCTTCTGAGCACTCCTTGCCCTGCTACGCTGCCATCTCCTACCCCCTCCTATAGCAGGAGGTACGTGTGTCTCCCCGAGGGGCTGCAGAACGGCAAGAAGAGCCTTTGGAGACCAAAGTACCGGGTTTGCTGCACCCTCAGAGCAGCACATGAGCTGGGCCACACCTCAGAGCTCATTCCTCCAGGAAGCTGAGGGGATGAAGAGGATGAGGCGGGGTGGGCTTTGGCATCGCTGTTTATGCATGCTCTGCAGTTAGTGGTTTCAGCTGGCATTTCTGTGCCAAAATCAGTTAGTTTTGTCTCCAGCGGGAGTGCTGGTTTCCTTGAAAGCTTGTGTTGATGGTATCGCACACGCTGAAGGGGTACTGTGCTGCGTGGAGCTGACACGCAGAAAGAAAAGTGTTTCTCTTTCATTTGCAGAACTTCCCTGACTACCCGGGAAGAGTCCCACGCTTTCCCGAACGGTGGCCAGGATCCTCCTGTGGAGCCAAATCGTACAGCACGCTGGCCAGCACGTAACATGGGAGCAAGACAAAACCATCCTTCCGGGTCAGAACATCCATGTAGTTTGCAAATACAGCGGGGGGATTTCCTACAGTCATGGCAGAGGTCCTGTCTTTTTCCTGTGGAATGTCAGAAAATAAAAATAAAAATAAATAGTCCCAAAGACCAGAGGACCTGCTGTTCCTCAGTCACTGGCACAAGCATTGGACGGAGCTTTCTCCTTCCCAAGGCTTTTTTTTAAGAGGAAAGGTTTAAGCAGGTCTTTTGGGTCAAACGCCCAGGGGTCTGACCAGCACGGAGCTGCCTGGACTCCTTGGAAATATGTAAAGGCACAGTCATAAACTAGCTGTGCACTGGATTCTGGCCTTTTAGCCCAAGGAAAGAGCAAAGTACGTGCAGGTGAGTCACATTTACAGTAGGTAGATGAACCTCATTACAAAGTACTGCTTTCACCTTACTGGTTGCAACACGTTCAGTGCCCACGGGCACTGGCACTGCCTTTTGCTCTGAGATCTGTAGCCCGGGAGCTGGACAAACATGCAGTTTCCACAGCCAGACACAGCTCTAATGCTCTCTTCTCCCCGTCTGAAAAGGGCTGCAGCCTGGAAACCCACAGCAAGAGCTTCCCGGCCAAACCACTCTCTAGGATTGAGTCAAACAAAAATAGAAATAGCTGCAAAAATGCTTTTTACATTGTTTTCTGAACCGAAAGCAACGACTCAGAAGACACCGTGGGCAATCTGCAAGTCCAAATGCAGCAGCTTGGAAGGGAGGGTTTAACAGATGAGTGAATAGCTGGGGGGCATCTAATAATGCTTTCAACAGCTCGTTCCCAGGATTTAGCCCGAGTGGTTTCCAGATCACAGCTGGGCTGCAGGAGCAGAGCAGGAAGGCTGAGATCTGCTGCTCTCTGCAGGCACCGCAGGATGCCGGCCCCGGACTGTGTGGCTGTGTGCAGCTCCCTCACGCTGGGTTTTGGGTTTGGGGAGACAGCCAGGACTCCTACGGGCCATGGTCTGAGCGTAGGAAAACCGCTGCTAGGTCACAGCCCAAGAGGGGGATCTACCAGCATAGGCCTTGCAAGTCCTCTGCATGCCCAGCACAGCTCCTGGTCTCTGATACCCCCCTCAAAGCGCAGCCTGATGACTGCCACGTCCAGCCCGGAGGGCGGCAGGCAAATGAGAAGCCGATAAATCTGCTCCCAGAAGACACAGCCTGAGGGCTGGAGAGCTGGGGCACGGAGCTGCCTTTGGGGTGCCGACCGCTGCCGCCTGAGCTCTGCAGAGGGCACACGGGTGGCTGCGGGGCCGCAGGCACTGTCCCACCCCAGGGGGTTGCTCTCAGCATCCCAGAAGGCAGGCACAAAGACAGCACTGTGTCCGGGGAGGAAGCCAGGAGCTGGGCTGAGAGGAGCCCATCGCAGCTGCAGTTTGCACAGTGCAGAGCACGTCCCAGCTGCTCTGGCGTGCTGCCGGGGCCGTGGCTCAAAGTTATGGCTGAGATGATGGGGAATCCTCATTTCACACTCCAAATTCTAGAAGGAAAAGCAGCAAAATGGAGCTGTCAGAACCAGGTCCTCCAACCCAAACGCCTGCCCAAGGAGACTTCCCTGGGGGATGGAGACTGGGGAGAGGCTTAGACAACCAGGCCTGAACAAGCCAGCACGGGCTGTTCAAGACATCCTGCCTTGCTTCCACCCTGTGAGGATTCAGGGTTTCAGCACAGAGGCAAACACAGACGGACAGTGGCCAAAGAGCTGGACTGGAGGACGTTGCCATCCCCAAGGGCACCCAGCTCCTGTTCCCATCCAGCCCCCTTCTCCTTCGGCAGGCAGGAGGCAGGGGGCCGCCAGGCTTTGCTATTCAAAAGAGAGAGGGAGAGAGCAAAGGACACACGGCCAGGGCTCAGGTACAACATAACTGCCATCACATGCAGGCAGCACGATGCTGTGGAGATACTCAAGCCCCCGGGACGCTGAGCCAGGCCTCGCAGCCCCGCTGCCTTGCTGCATAGGGCAGATGTGGAGCCCCAGGGTCAGCAGGAACATAAACAGGAATTGCCAGCTGCAGGCTCCCGCTAAACAGCCCCGGCCCTGGCTGTTCGCAGCACGGCAAACAGGATGCTGAGAGATCCTGCTGCTTCTGAAGACAGGCCCTGCAGCACGGCAGGAAGGGGGTGGGAGCAGCCCCCAACAAGCGGGTGCCCTGCTGTTCCCGGTGCCACAAATTCAGACAGCACAGGGCTGCCTCTGTGCAGCAGGGCTCTCCTCCCCTCCATAATCGCTTCTTAAAAGCTCAGCTGGGCCCGGGAGTCTGGATCACAGACTCTGGCCCTTGATGATCACAGCACATTTGCCTCAAGTGCATCTGCAGCCTTCAGCGATGCAGGGTACATACGTGCGGCTGGAAGCAGCAACTTGACACTCAGTAGCCTGTCCTGTTTTTCTTTTTTAAAAAATTATTATTATTTTTCCTCCTTGGAACTGGGCATCCTACCCTAGATCTTTTCCCCTTCCTGTTACCCCAAGGCCTCCCGATGGTACTTAGTTTACAAAGGGAGTACAAGAAGATGCAAGCCTACTCAACCAGGCCTAGATAAAGTTCCCCTCATCGTGGCTTTGCCAAGGTAGGAGAAACTACGTCCTTGGAGAAGTAGAAAACTCCAAGTAAGGTAGTTCTCCCCACCCAGCAGCTGGGGAAACGTGGGAAGGAAGGCCATTTCAGCCAGCCCATTTTATCTCCGCGACCAGATGGCTTTGAATGCTTCCCCAGAGCGAGGAAGGGCCAGCCTCTGCTTTGAATGGCTTTTCACACCACTTCATTAAAAACCAAAAGGGGAAGAAATGAACAATCTATAACTCCGTAGGAAGAGTGGGAAACAGCTCTGTTAATCCCATTTCCTTCCCTGGGCTTACTCAGGGCAGGTCATCGAGCATCGGGGCCACATCACCTAATCTGCTTATTGTTACCCTGCGATCGGGAGCCTGGGCGCCAGCCCAAAGCGCCGATCACAATGCTGCTGGGCATTACAAACAAAACAGGAGGTCCCAGGCTGCTAAACCTGCTCTTAATTGCAAAGCTCCAGGCACCCAGCACCTACGTATCCGTACAGGACCAGGTAGCCGAGCAGCATCCTTCCTAGAGCCAGGCCTGTGGGAGCATTCAGGAAGAGGGGCTGGGCATCGCTGGAGGATCAAGCAAGAGAAAACCAGCCTCCTGAAAGGGTCAGGATTAGGAGAGTTCTGGTGCTTTCAGAGCCTGCTCCCTCCAGGAGACAGAGGCCCCCTGGCAGAAGGCAGCCTCATGAGGTGACGCATCAGGCAGACAGCATTTGGCACGTGGGTCGGACCGACAGCTCCTCTGTGAGGGTGACAGAGCACTGGGACAGGCCGTCCAGAAAGGCTGTGGGGTCTCCTTCTCTGGGGATACTCAAACCCGGCCTGGACGTGGTCCTTTGCTCTAGGTGACCCTGCTCGAGCAGTGGTTAACGGCCCCGCAATCAGCTCCCCAGAGGCTCCGGCTCCCACAGACCGAAGGGCTCCTGGGGCAGTCGGGCAAAACCCTGACGTGGCCGAGGCCACGCGCTCACCAGTGCAAGGATGCTGTGGGGCAGGCATGCAGCCAGCCCTCCCGCCCCACTGGGATCGATCATCCCAAATCAATCCAGAGAGGATGCTGCCCTCTTTTGGGCCCAGCGCGACCCGCAGAAATTCAGCAAAACTGGGAGACACACAAGACCAGGGCTTTCTGTGGAGCGAAAGCCCACGCAGGGAACCTCCAAAAGTGCCGACGTACCCACAGGTGCCTCAAGGGACACCCCAGGAACTTTTCCTGCTGAGGGCTGGGCTGCCACCACCCCCTGCGGGTGTGCCTCTGAGCAGGGCCCAGTTCAGGAGCGGTCCCTGACGTACGGGGAGATGCTTGATGGGATGGTAAGCGAGGAGACAAAGGGGCTGGGAAGGTCTCTGGGTCCGATGGAGGACCACAGGGTCCTTACCGATTACAACCGGCGTTGCGGTTGCATTTTAATGAATGATTTTCATAAACTGGATCCTGCCCCTGGCATCCCAGCCCTGTGAGGGCAGAGTGGGGACCGATGCGGTGTTGGCTCCTGCTGCGCCGTGGCCCTGCCGTGCTGCTGGAGGGTGCTGCCCCCGCCGTGCTGGCTGGGTGCTGGCCAGCACTGCCTGCTCCCGGCTCCTCCCTGCCTGCATTTCCTCCTGCTGCCAGCACCTCCCGCAGCGCAGCCACCTCCAGCACCTCACCTGCTGGCTGTCTGCCTCACGGGACCCAGGGCTCCCGCCCTGCCGCGGGATAACCCCACGGGCACGGAGTCCGCGCTGATCTTCCCTGCCTTCAGCAAGCAGGAGCTGAAGTCGGAGAGCACCCAACCCCTCTGAGCATGAGGACGCCGAAGGCGATGATCGTGGGCCTGGTGCTGTGCCCCTGCGGGCTCCTGCTGACACTGGTAGGCACAATGACGCCCAGCTGGAGGCAGGTGAGCCTCGTACCCGAGCAGCCCTCCGACCTCGTCTTGGAGCAGGGCATCTGGGACCTGTGCAGCGAGAGGCAGAGCAGCCACGACCGCCGCTGCGGGCAGGTAGATGAGCTGGGCTACTTCACGAAGGTGCCCGTGCAGGTGGCCCGAGGGCTGATGCCCACCTCGCTGGTGCTCACCCTCCTGGGCTTGGTGGTGGCCACCCTGGGGGTGCGCTGCTGGCAGGAGGAGCCCCGGCACCCGGTGGCTGGGGCAGCAGGGCTCGTGCTGCTCCTCTCGGGGCTGATGAGCCTCGTGCCCGTCTCCTGGTACACCCACGAGCTGTGGGCACTGCCTGCAGCGTCCGGCAGCACGCTGGCTGCGGGTTACAGCTTGGTGCTGAGCTACCTGGGGAGCTGTCTGGAGATCCTGGGGGGGCTGGCCCTCACCCTCAGTTTCCACCGCTACTGCAAGAAGCGCAGGGCCCCCAAATACCCCCCCGGCCCCGTGCGGGAGCCTGGGCCACCTTCCGCCACCGGTGCCTACAGCAACCCCTGGGACGTGCTGGAGGATGAGCGAGACGGGCGGCCCTGGAAGAGCACCCCGCCTTGTGACTCCGACCTGTAGCTCCAGCACGGGGAGAGCAGCGGGCACTGCCCTGCCCGGTGCTGAGAAGGGTGCTGGCTCCTGCCTCCCCGGGCTCTAGGGGACCTCAGAACAAGGACCCAGCTTGAATCTCTGCAGCCTCCTCGAAAGCCTGCCACGCTCCAGGCTTTGTGACCGTGCCAAAGCTGTGCTTTGTGTGCTCCAGGCCTTGCTCCAGGCCCTCCGTGCAGCTCATCGCCCCGCACCGTGCAGTGTTTCAGGGTGTTCTCGCACGAGCAGGGCACTGCTTACAACGGCAGGGTGGGGAAGAGGGGAGGGGAGCGCCTCCCACACCTCCGCTCAGCTCAGGGCTGTGTAAACATGAAAATAAATGAAGAGGAACAGGTCCGTGCTGTGGGGTAGCGACGGGCTTTCTGCCAGGCTGGCTGGGCTGAGAGCCAGAGGCACGGCCAACCCTGCTCCCCTGTGCTTCACCCGAAGCGGGGAGGAAAGGTCTGCAAGGGGGCAGGTGGCTTTTACAGCCACCTTCCTCAAGGACTTCTCTACCACGGTTAAAATGGGCTCGGGAGGAAGCTTCCCCTTCCTCCAAACTACAGCCACTTTAAGGAAAAAGAGCTTCTATTTTCCTTTCCATCATTAGCCTGGTGCAAGGCAGTAAAACTGGTCGCGCTGGTTTGTAAGGGACACCTCAGGGGCCAGAACAGCACGCTGAAATCCCACTCGAGAGCCTGCGTGACTGGGCTGAGCTGAGCTGAGCCCCGCCAGCCTGCTCGCAGAGCTCTTTTGGCCGGTTTTCTACCCCAACGGAGCGCTGAGCGCCCTCCGCTCCCCAAAACACAAACCACCACGGCACCAGAGATGCTGCACGATGTTCCTTTATGGAAATACAGGATCAGGGCGAGACGGTCCCTTCCCAAGCGCGGCTGGCAGCTCCTGCACAGACAACAGATAAGTGCGTCAGGGATGGATCTGCACCAGCCTCCTTGGGCCCACCCACACCTTGGCACAGGGGTTCTGGCTACAGGAGGAGGAGAACAGCCCCTCCATCAGGTCGGACTCCTGGCATCCCTACCTTCTGCTCCTCTCTTGCCTCAGCAAGCGTGCACTGGCCCTGAGGTATAGCTGGAGGAGCCTCAGGGCAAGCCAGGGTGTCAGGAGGGTTCCTAGCAGGGCCTACGCCACACGCTGCTCACCTCTTTCCCGTCATAAGCTTCGTTCACAAAGGTATCGATTTTGGGGGGAAGCTCTTCCTCCTCCTCATCCTCTTCTTCGGGGTCACTTTCACGGTGGTACAGGGTCAGCACGCGGGTGGAAGCGGTGCTTGAGGTCCTGCGGAGAGAAAATAAAAGCACCTCAGAACGACAGAGCCCTGTCTTCGAGGCGGAGCAGGCCTCAACCAGCCACCACTCCGCCCCTGGGCGGACAGACCCTGCCTCTCTCCATCCCCACAGCTCACCTCCTCCGCCTGTCCTGCCTCCGCATGTAGGCCAGGGCCCCGACGGCAGCAGCAGCCAGCAGCAGGAGCACGGCCACCCCCAGGGCGATGGGTCCTGCCACCGGCTGCACCTCGGCCTCCTCGCAGTAGTCCCCGCGGTAGCCCAGGGCGCAGTGACACGTCACCCGCCCGGCCTCGATGGCGCAGTCCCCGCGCAGGTTACACGTCTCGCTGCTGCAGGGCACGGCCCCCAGCACCTCCTCGGTGTTGGGGGTTACCAGGAAGGGTTCTTCGTGCTCCCGAGGGCCGGGGGCTGCAGGCAGGCTGGGGACGGGCTGCTGAGGCACAGGGGCAGCTGAAAGCACGGCTGGTTTCTCCTCTTCTGCATGGGAGATACCTGATGGTGCCACCACCACGGGAACCTGGGTCTTGGGCTCCGCAGAGGGGCCTGGAGGAGCGAGCACAGCCCAGAGACCTGGGTGAGAATCCCATTCTCAACCAGGGGTGACAATGACGTGTCCCCGCGGGGGGTAAAAGCACTTACAGCCCAACTCATCGGAGCCATCAGCACAGTTGGGGCGCCCGTCGCAGACCTGCTCTCTGGAGATGCAGCTCTGGAGGTCAGCACAAGCGTGCAGCGGGGCCGGGCACGGTGGGGCCAGCACGCAGGTCACCTCGCGCACCAGGTGGTACCCGAGGGAGCAGCGGCACTGCCGTCCCGCGGGGTTGGGCAGGCAGAGCTGGCTGCAGCCCCCGTTGCTCTTCGCACAGCCGTGGGTGCCTGCCAGGACAGCACGAGTTAGCAGGGCACAAGTCGGTGCCCCAGACACCAGAGGCTGGGGCAGCCCCAGACCCACCTTCTTGAGAGACCTGGCTGTAAATCCTTAAGCCTACCAGCTCCTGCTCCATCGGGAACCACCAGCTCTTGGCCTGCTCCAGTCGGCTGTGCCAGACCTTGCTGGAGCCTGGGGACACACGCTGGCTTCAGCACCGTTCCACCTCCTCCCACAAAGGTGCCTGGCACGGGAGATGGGGCTCCTCCAGCCTGCCCTTTGGGCGGTATCCCACAGGGACTGGCAGAGACCCCGCGTCCCGGTGCAGCAGGAGGAGCTGAAGGAAGCTCAGTGCATCCCAGATGGGCTCACCATTAGTTGAGGCTGTGGTCCAGAGCAGAAAGCCGTTTCCGATGGCAAAGAGCGAGAGGCCGTGCAGCCCTTCCCGCACCAGGCGGAAGTGGGAGCCATCCAGCTCAATGCTGCTGATCGCGCCCCTCTCTGCGGGCACAGACATGGGGGGCATCAGCCGTAAGGCACGCGGGGCTCAGGGCTGCCCCTTGGGGCTGCCCCAAGGTACACGCCCCGCAGGGTGAGCGCCTGCAGCCCTGCCACCTGCCGCAGCGCCCTAGGTCGACCGCGCACTCACCCCGGTCTGCCCAGTACAGCCTGGTGCCGGCACCCCCGAAGGCAAGGCCAGCAGGAGCCCGGGCTCTCCTCCAGAGCACTCTGCGGCCGGTGCCGTCCATGGCCGCGCACTCCACTGCGGCTCCAGGCCCTCGCCTCCCCGCCGCGGTGACGAAGCACATGGTGGACGCGCGAGGGCAGAGCGCCAGCCAGGCAGCCCCCTGCAGCCCCTCACTGAGCAGCACCAGGGCCCAGCGCCCGCCGGGCGCAGCCACGTGGATGCTGGCTGGCTGCCCCCCGATCCAGTACAGGTTTCCGCTCAGCCAGTCCAGGGCCAGGGAGGACACCGTGCCCTCCACGGCCACCGCCTGCTTCCAGGAGAGCCGGCCCGAGTCCTTCAGGCGCAGCAGCCCGATGGAGTCGCCCCCCGCCTCTGCGAAATACAGGCTCTTGTCCTTCACCGCGTAGTCAACGGCGGTCAGGCGTCCCACCTTGGCCAGGGGCAGGGCCCGGCGCGGAGGGAGGCCTTGGGACGTCGCCTCTGTGGGAAGGTCCTTCAGGTAGACCTGGAGGAAGGAGCCAGCGCTGGGACGGGGACCCCGCTCCCCGAAAAGCAGCTAGGGGAGCAGCCCCCAAGGCCTGGCCCTGCAGGAGGGTACCTGCGTCACAGCTGCCGGTGACACCAGCAGGGCGAAGGCTGAATCGTGGAGGGGCAGGCAGGTGGTCTCATCGGCAGCCAGGGTCAGCCCAGAAGGGCAGCGGCACTGCCCGGAGTGCCGGGCGCTCAGCAGACACAGGTGGGAGCAGCCACGCGTTGCGCACGGGTTAGGGGCCGCCAGGCGCAGGGCTGGGTGCATCACCTGTAGGGCAAGGCAGGCTCAGCCCCACAGCCCCACCAGGGCCTAGCAGCTCCACAAAGAGAGCTGGCGACCCCTGGCCACCAGGACCGCTGTCCCAAGGACCACAGCTCTCAACGCCTCCACACCCCGGGCCCAAGTGGAGCAGGGTGCAGCAGGGCTCCCTCGGGGAGGTACCTGGAGGCCGTGGGGCTGCCCGTGCCGCTTGAGCAGCACGGTCCTGTTCTTGCCAGTAGCTTTGTCCACCCGCTGCACCGACCACGTCTTCCTCTCTGACCAGTAGAGCTGCCCCTCGCACACTGCTGCTGCGAAAGGGCTCCGGACCCAGCCCAGCTGCAGCACCTGGAGGAGAGGCCGTTCGTTAGAGCTGACCCTGGCACCCGACCCAGCCCTGCGACCGCAGCACCCGCCACGCACCTTCACGTCAGAGCCGTCCAGACGTGCAGAACCCACGCTGCTCAGTTTCTCATCCAGCCAGAAGATCCTTGAGGCAGGGAGGTCAAGGGCCAGTGCTGTGGGCCAGCCCAGCCCCTGCGCCAGCAGCACGTGCCGCCGGCTCCCGTCCATGGTGGCCTCCATCAGGCGGGGGAGGCTCCCCACCTCTGACCAGTACAGCATCCTGGTGGGAAGAGGCCAGCACGGGGTTTCCCTTTCCATCAGGGACGCACTACGAGCTCTGCCCGGGGCAGGGGCAGATGCCTGAGGTTCCTCTTCCCCAGTCATCCAGCCCCAACAGCAGCCAGGCGAGGCCATCCCAACTCTCCCCCGTCCCACTGCCTGCTTCCGCAGGGGAAAACGGGCCAGTGCAGGGCTGCCAAGAAGGTCTCCAAGTCCTCCTACCCCAACCTTACCCTGCCAGAGGTTGGAGTACCAGGGAGTGGGGCTGGTCCATGTCTCCATCCAGCACCACGGTGTACTCTGGTTTCCCTCGCCAGGCAGCCCCCAGACGAGTGGCCAGCACCTGCCCTGCTGCTCCATCCGTCCAGTACAGGTTCCTCCCGAGCCAGTCCACAGCGATACAGTCTGACCTCACCCCTGCAACGTGCCCAAGAGTCAGCACCCAGCGGGTGACAGCTGCACGGGGCACGGCGCTCCCAGACTGGGTCTCCAGCACCCCAGGAGCTCGGGCTCCCCGCAGCACCTCTGCGCACAAGGGGCCACAGCCCGGTGCAGCTGCACCCTAGGGACTGCACAGGCGCAGGCCAGCCCCACCAACCCCGTCTCATCACAGCCTACCTTTCACCAACGTGCCCTTCTTGCCCGAGTCGAGGCCCTGCCAGCAGATGCTCTCCGTGGCCAGGTCCATCCAGAAAACTTTCCTCTCTGCCGGGTCGTAGTCGAGCGAGAAGACGAGGCGCTCCTTGTCGGTGGCCAGCAGCACCTCCTCGCGCCCGCTCCGCAGCCCGTAGGACAGCACCTCTGACTGCACGGCCACCAGCAGCGTGGGCTCCGGTCCTGGGGTGACACGGAGCCCCTCAGCCTCTGGTGGCCCCGGGAAACGCAGCCACCCAAGGCGTCACAGCCTCCTGGGGCTCAGCCCTACCGCACAGCACGTCCCCCCACGAGCTGGCACGCGGCAATGATGCCCGAGTACCCGCTGGCTCCCAGCCTACCGGGGCTCCCAGCGCTGCCTGCTGAGCCCTGGGGCTTACCACTCAGCTTGCAGACGCGGCCGTCGGGCTCCAGCAGGTAGCCAGCGAGGCAGCCACAGCTGTAGGACCCCGGGGCGTTGAGGCAGATCTGGCTGCAGGCTTGCTCACCCCGCTCCGTGCACTCATCGATGTCCACGCAGGTCAGGCCGTCCTCGGCCAGCCGATAGCCCGGGGCGCAATAGCATCGCTGTGGGGAAAGAGGTGTGCATGGGGCTCCTCCCGCAGCTGGGGCAGGGCAGCAGAGCAGCGCAAGCCCCCAGGGGAGGGCTGCTGGCACTCACGGGGCCCTGGGGTGAGGGGTGGCAGAGTTGCGAGCAGCGTAGCTGGCAGGGCAGGGAGCAGTTCCCCCCCTCATCTGAGCCGTTCACGCAGTCCTGCTGCCCGCTGCACACCAGGGATACGTTGAGGCAGACCCCCGGCCCACAGGGGTACTCGTGGCTCGGACACGGAGGGGGCTGGCCTGCAGGGACACACAGGGGGAAGCTGCCCCAAGCCTCGTCCACCAGATCCGCGTGCCCAGGACACGCGGCAGCAACGCCCAGAGCTGTGCCGTCAGCCTGCCCCCACGCTATCCCAATGCCGAGGCCACCAGTCCCACGGGGACAACGCCCAGCCTGGAGCCACCAGCAGTGCCGGGAAGAGGCTGTGAGCACGCAGGACCTTTCCCCTCAGCACGGACCAGGAGGCTCTCCCGCCCCCCTCCATGGAGACCTGCCAGCTGCCCGCAGTGGGACGCGAAGGGGGACACACAGCGCGTTGCTCACAGCTGGCCTCGTCGCTGCCGTCCGTGCAGTCAGCCTCTCCGTCGCACCGCCAGGCGTTGGGCACGCACTCGTGGCCCCGGGAGCAGCCCCACTGCTGGTCACGGCACAGCCCTTCTTCCCAGGGACAGCCCTGCAGGAGCAGGGGGGTGAGCCGTGCCACCAGGCCCCCCCTGGGAGTTGGGGGGGTGGGGGTTTGGGGGGGTCCCCACCGCACGCCCACCTGCTCGTCCGTGCCGTCCTCGCAGTCGGCGTCCCCGTCGCAGCGCCAGGCCTCTGGCACGCACTGCCTGCTGCGGGGACACGCCACCTCGCCCGCGCGGCACAGCAGGGGCCGGGGCACGGCACAGCCCTCCTCGTCCGATCCGTCCCGGCAGTCGCGGTCCCCGTCGCAGCGCAGGGACAGGGCCACGCACTGCCCACCGCGGCAGGGGAACTCGGCTGGGCTGCACTCCTTGGGCGCTGCGAGGGGAGACGGGGATGAGAACGGGGGGCACCGCGCTCACCCCGCGCTCACCCCGCGCCGGCCCCAGGGTCTCACCGCAGTGCTGCTCGTCGGCACGGTCCAGGCAGTCGGCGTGGCCGTCGCACAGCCAGCTCTCGGGGACGCAGCGGCTGGCGGCGTCGCAGCGCAGGGCGCAGTCCCGCGTGGGGCTCCAGCAGCCCGCCTCGTCCGAGGCGTCGGGGCACTGCGGCACCCCGTCGCAGCGCTCGCCGGCCCCGACGCACGCGGCGCCGCTCACGCAGCGGAAGGCCCCTGGGGAGACGAGGACTCTGTGCCGAGCCTTCTGCAGGCGGGCAGGGGTGCCAGCCCCCCCCCAGTGACTTTTGGGGGGTCCTTTTTGGGGCCCCATCCCACCTACCCCACCAGAAACCCCAGACGTGTGGCCGCCCCTCTGCGCAGGGCACCGGAGAAGGGCTCCTACCTGGGGTGTCACAGAGCTGGGCGCAGCCGTCCTCGTCGGAGCCGTCCGCACAGTCCTTCTCTCCGTCACACACGTACTCCTGGGCCACACACTCGGCGCCGTCGCGGCAGGGGACGTGTGTACGAGGGCAGGACAGGCGGGGGACGGCGGTGAGGGGGCGCGCAGGGCTGGGCTGGGCGGCGGGCTCCAGCCGTGCAGGGACGGTCGGGTGCTGCCGCGTGGTGGTAGTTGGGGCGGGGGGCTTGGTGGGCACAGCCCGAGGGGTGGTGGTGGTGGTCGTGGTGGTGGTGCTCGTGGTGGTGGTGGTTGGTGTGGTCCGCGTGGTGGCCGGCGCAGAGGTCGTGCCTGGGGTGGTGGTGGTGGTGGTTGGCGCAGGGGTGGTTTTGGTTGGCGCGGGTGGGCTGGTGGTGGTCGGCGCTGTGGTGGTGGGCACCGCGGCGGCCTTGCGTGGCGGAGGCGGTGTGGAGGATGTGGGAGGCCAAGCGGGCGTGGTGGTCGGGCTCGTCCTTGAGGCGGTGGTCGTGCTTGTCCTCGACACAGCGGTCACGGGCGGGTGGAGCGGCGGGGCAGGCCCTTTGCTTGCTGGCACTGGCGCAGGCACTGGGACACGAGCTTGGATTTGGGGCTGTCCACACTCCGGGCACGTCCAGGAGTGGCCCAGACGGCCCCCAGCACCCCGGCACCGCCCCAGCAGTGCGTTGTGCCCCACCACGCCGGGTACAACGCTAGGCACACAGCCCCAGCCCCTCCTACCTGCAGGCAGCTCCAGGTCCACGAAGGCCACCACTCCCCGCACGCCTTCTGCTGGCACGGACAGCACGAGGGCCAGCGTCCTCCGGTCCCAGAGCAGCAGAGCCGTCTCGTTAACGGACACCAGGTACGGCTCGAAGGCAGCCACGAGACCGTGGGGCCAGCTGGGTGCCAGGGTGACCGCTTGCCGTTTGGTCAGGCTCAGCGCCCTCAGGCCTGCAGGCAGAAGGATGGTTCGGACCTGGGGCATGCCCCGGCACCCTTTGTGGCCCACCCCGTGCCCCCGCAACCCCCCCCCCAGTTACGGCAGGGACCCCGTGGCTGGGACAGGAGCCCACCCGTGGGACAAAGCCTGTCCCAAGAGCACCTCACCGCTCAGGCGGGGGACCTGCTGCACGTAGAGCACGGCCGGTCACTCCTGCCTCCGCCGCAACGCCCCCCCCCTTCCGCTCCCAGATTTCTCCAGGGCTCACCCAGGGCCGAGCTCCAGAGCAGGCTGAAGGCCCTGCTATCCACGGCCGCGGGCAGCTCTCCAGGCCACGTCTCGTTCCAGGCATCCCGCGGGTCGCCCCCAGCCAGGCTGAGCTGCTGCAGGGGCTGCCCAGGAGCCAGCCAGTACAGAGCCCCCCGCTGCCAGTCCAAGAAGAGGTGCTGGACGCTGCTGCGAGCGCGGTGCAGGATGCGCGGGGTCATGTCAGGCGCCTGGGTCACGCCGATGTCCCTCCGGTTGCACGCCAGCCAGTACAGGTTCCCTGAGCGGATGTCCACGCGGGCAGAGCACACTTGGGAAGAGCAGGCAGGCAAGCAAGCAGTTACAGGGCTGTCGCACGGCCCAGCTCCTCCGCCCGGGTCCCCCCCCCCGTCCCTCCAGCCAGGGGACGGCTGACTGGTGCCTCAGCACAGCCCCAGCACAGGCACCAAGCTGAGCCCTGCGGCAGAAGAACCTCACACCTCCGGGAACCCCGAAAAACCGAGCGTGCCACCACAGGGCTCCATCACCCCACGGGATCTCACCCGGCAGCCTGGTCACGAGGGTTTCTCTCCTGCCAGGGTGCCCCACGAGGCGCAGCAGCGTCCCGCTGTCATCCGTCCCGTAGAGCGCTGACCTCTGCCAGTCCACGTCCTGCAGCTGGAGGGGCTCCCGCCACTCCCGCACGCGTCGGCTGCGCGGGCCGGGGCCCACCTGCAGCAGGGAGACGGCTGTGCCTGAGGAGAACGCGATGGACAGCTCTGTGGGGAACAAGGGCAGCGCGTGAGGGGCCCACGCAGCCCCTGCAGGCAAGCAGGGCCGACCTTCTAAAGGGCTGCTGAGGCACCAGGCCGCATGCCAGAGAGACAAGGGGGTCCCTTGCTCCCACGCAGCACCGTCTCCCCCCTCGCCAGGGTGCAGCCAGCCCCCCTCTCCCCTCCCTGCGTGGGGCACGGCACCGGGAAGGGCCGCCCAGTGCCCCCTCCGGAGCTGCCACAAGGCAGGGACGCATCCTGCCACGGGCAGCCCCGCTCACCTGCGCACTTCCCCGAGGGCAGGAGGTAGAGGCCCTCCGGACAGGCACACTTGTAGCCCCGAGGGTGCACAGGGGACAGGAGGCAAAGGTGACTGCAAAGGCCCGGAGCGCAAGCAGCAGTATCCCCTGGGAGCGAAGGGGACGTGAGGAGCTCGGGCAGCTGCCATCCCTCGTGCCTCTCCCCACACCCACGGCGCGGGCAGGATAGGGGCCAGCTGCCCCAGGCAGGGTACCCAGCCACGCCGAGGGGACCCCAGCAGCTTTCCCGGGGGTCACCGCGTCCCTTCTGCCACAACCCCGCGGGGCAGCCCCCACCACGGGACCGGGAGAGCCATGGGGTGGCGCCCGGCGCAGTACTCACGCGGTGGCTGCTGCAGCACGTGCAGCACGGTGAAAGCCGAGACCGGGGCCCGGAGCAGCACGGCGTGCTCCTGGGGCGAGGCCCTGCTGGCGGCCACCAGCTCGGTGCCATCGGCCCAGAAGAAGCGGCTCTCGAACACGGCCAGGCCCAGCGGCTCCGCGTGGCTCCGCAGGACGGAGGGAAAGGAGTGGCGCCCGCTGCCATCCACCCGCAGCGTCTCGATGGACTGGGGACAGAGCACGGCGACCAGGTGGCACGCCTCGGCGCAGGGATCCAGCAATGCCCCACAGCCACGGGGCTCGGAGGCGAATTCCCCCTCCCAGCCCCACAACCCCGTGCCAGGGCGCTGCTCCCTGCTCCTTCCCATGCCGCAGGGGAACCAGGGCCACCCCTCCCCACCCTCACCTCGTCACCTCCCAGCACGTGGTGGGGCTGAGCCCTGCTGCCCCCTCCCCGTCCCTACCTCCTTGTACTCGCTGATCCAGTACAGCCTGCCGGCCACGTGGTCCAGGCTCAGCCCCACCGGTTCCTCCATGGACACCACCGTGAGCTCCCGGCGGTCTGAGCCATCCATGCCGGCCGCAGCGATGACTGTCCGGCCCCTCTGCCCACGGTTGACCCAGTACAGGGACCTGAGGACGGGCACCAAGCACCCACCACCTCTTGGTATACCCCCAGGGCTGCCAAACCCCCCCCCCTTAACCCCCCAGCACGGCGTGGCGAGCACAGCCTTGACTCGCTCGGGATCCCAGGGCAAGCCCTGCCTCCCCCACTCCTTACCTCGCAGCCGGATACACCGTCAGCTGTTCTGGGGCCACATCCTTCCCCAGCACCGTCACGTAGCCCCGGCCGTCACCCAGCCCCGCACAGATGGCCGCAGGGTGGCTGCTGGCCCAGTACAGCTGCCCCGTGAACCAGTCCACGGAGATGCTGTTCACCTCCCCGGCATCTGCAGAGACAGAGCGGTTAACGCACGCAGCCTCAGCTCCCGGCCACAAAATCCAAGTTTCCCCCTCCTCTACAGGAAAGCAGGGCAGCTCTCGGCACCCATCCCGGCCCCACCGCGGGACCCAGCACCCTTGCATCTCTGCACCTGCGTAGAGGAGCCGTGCACCCTTCCCCGGGTGGTGGGCGCAGAGCTCGCCCTCCTCTGTCAGCCAGTAGTAGGTTTCCCGGAGCAAGTCGTACACCAGGGCACGGGGCTCGGTCCCGGTGGAGAGCAGGGGCCGGTAAGCCTGAGTCCGCACGTCCAGAAGAGCCAGGTCCTCCCCGACGGCCACCAGGAGCTGCGTGGAGTTGTCTGCCAGGACAACGCCGCAAGGTGGATGGGAACGGGACGAGCTCGGGGCACTGCCCACCCCCGGGACCGGCGGGGCAGCCCAGGATGCCCAGCACACCCTACCTGCCACTTCGCAGACGGTGCCGCGGCGCAGCGCATAGCCCTCGAGGCAGGAGCAGGTGAAAGCTCCCGGTGTGTTCCTACACAGCTGACTGCAGGGGCTGTACTCCAAGGAGCACTCGTCTACATCTGCAGCGACAGGAGCTGCTGGCAGCCCACGGCACGGCTGCCCAGCACCCTTCAGACAGCACCGCCGGTCCCCGGCGGCGGGCACTGCCGCTGACCACAGGGGACTACTGAGATAGCCCCCAGCCCCCAAACCCATCGGCTACAGCAGGGACACGACCCGCACGCAGCCTTCTCGGGGCCAGGTATGACACGTGGGCAGGAGCCAGGCTGAGGTGTATGCTCCTGCATGAACGCTGGGCTCCAGCGAGGCCCCACTCTCGGTGGGCAGAGCCTCCTATACCCAGAGCACGCACGCCCCAGCCTCTCCTTACCGGCGCAGCTCTGCCCGTCGGCCTGCAGCACCCAGCCGGCCCCACACGAGCACTGCACGCCCCAGTGGGTGTCAGCACACGTCTCCGCACAGCCCCCGTTGCGCACAAAGCAGCTCCGTCCTGCCGGGGCACAGCAGAGGAGTGAAACGATGCAGGACCGCTTCTGCGGCTCCCCCTGCCCTGCCCCACGCCTGCTCACCGCACGTGCTGGGCTCATCCGTGCCGTCCAGGCAGTCATCCTCATCGTTGCACATCAGAGACTCCAGGATGCACTTCCCCTCGTCGCACCTCACCATGCCAGGTGGGCAGGGGGCTACGATACACACAGCTCGCGTCAGGAGGGCAGAGCAACGCCAGGTGGGCACCGGAGAAGCTGTGGGTCCCCGACTCATGGGGAGGTCCCACAAAGTGTCTACAGATCACTGCAATGCCTCCCACCATCCTAAGGGGAGCTGGGGCCCCGGGAAGGCAAAAAAACTTCACGCGTACCCTGGGCAGGTCTCACCCCATCGAGGAGCACCGTGCGCGCCCACTTACCGCAGACATCTTCATCCGAGGAATCGCCGCAGTCGTCGACCCCGTTGCACTTCCACTCGGCCATGATGCACACCCTGTTCCTGCACTGCCACTGCCCGGGCAGGCAGGGCTGCTGGGGACAGCCCTCCTCGTCCCAGCCGTCCTCGCAGTCCTGGTGCCGGTCGCACAGCTCCCAGTGTGGGATGCAGTGGTGGGTGCCGGGACACTGCAGCTTCTTCGCCCCACACACTGAGGGGATGGAGCAGCACTCGCACCTCACCCCGTGCCCCCGGGCACCCCCGCTCGGCCCCTCGCCCCCCCTATGGGGACCACCTACCGCAGTCCTGCTCGTCAGAGCCATCCAGGCAGTCGGCAGCGCCGTCGCAACGCCAGCTGCTGGAAACGCACCGGCCGTCGTCACACTGCCACGCGTGGGGGTCCCCGCCACAGGGAGCGTCTGTGGGGACGGCACACGGACACTGGGGACCTGCCGCTCCTCTGGGAGCGACCACAACGGTCCCCTCTGTCCGGGCAACGTCCAAGGAGGCTCTGGGACACATCCTCAGGGCAGGATGGGACCCCCCGGGTCCCCCCACACGCTCACTCACCACAAATCTCGTCCGTCCCATCGGGACACTGCCGCTCTCCGTCGCAGAGCCAGGGCACGGGGATGCAGCCGGCCCCGCAGGCGGCCTGATGCGAGGCAGCACACGGGGGGCTGCCGGGGGCTGCGGGGGGAAGCCGTGCGGGTGCTCAGCCATCCCCCTTGTCCCAATACAGGGACCCTCCAGTACATGAAGGCAGAGCCCCCAGCCCCACCACCCCCCCCAGCCCCAGCTCACGGGCTCGGCGGGCCCCGGGAGGCGGCAGGAGGGCGGCGAGGACGAGGAGCAGGCGGAGGGGCGGGGGGCGGCCCATGGCGGCGGCGGCGGCTCCGCGGGCCGGGCCGGCGGGGGGCAGCGCGACGCCGCCACAGCGGCCGGAGCCGCCTTTATGGAGGGGCCCCGCCGCGCTCCGCCCGCCCGCAGCGGGGCTGGGCCGCGGGGGATGGAGCCGGGGACGAGGCCAGGGCCGGCCCCGGGAGCCCCCACGCGAGCCCCGGGCCGTGGGGAAGCGGCGGCCCCGGCTGAGGCGGGCGCGGCCCCCTCCTCACCCCGGCCCCGCGGTGAGGGGCTCCCGAGGGTCCCCGACCCGCTGGGCGCCCCCCGTCCCCTCGTTATCAGCGCGGGCTTGTTGTGGGAGCCCGCCGTGTGAACCGGGCCCCGGCACAGCTGCGCCAGGCGTGGGATCCGGGGAGAAACCTTGAAATCTGGGGCTCTGTCCCAAAACACGGGCCGCCGCTGGCCCTTTGGCCTTGGGAAAACAGGCTTCCAGCACAACAAAGAGCAAGGGGAGGAAAACAGCCCACCAGCAGGATAAGGCACCTGCGGCAGCCTGGGAAAGAGCCCCCGCCGCCACCCCAAGCACAGAGCCCAGGGATCGCTCCCAGATCATCTCCTCCGTGAAGCGGAGGAAGCCGGGCAGCAGCCACGCTGCCGGGTGGGCTGAGGCACCACCTCACCCATCCTTCGGTAGATGGGGTGTCCTGGGCACGGTGTGGCAGAGGGGAGATGCCCCAGACACAGTCAGAGACCCTTTGTCCTAGGATGTGGTGCTCCAAGCACGCTTGGTACTCACACACAGCGTGGCCCTGGCACCTCCAAGGGAACAGGGATGGGCAGGTCTCAGGAACCTGGGTGAAGAGCATCCCCGAAGCAAGGACATGAGGCAAGGGAGCCCCGGTGGCTGGGGGAGGGAGAGGAACTAACACCCTCTTCTTCAGCTTGCAAAGTGATTTTAAACCCTATCCCCTCCTTTTGCTTCCCTCCCCCACCTGCACAAGCTGTGATCGGGAAGACCCACAGAAGAAGAGATTAATGCGTGGCACATCCATTGCCTGCTATTTTCTGACAACAGAAGTAGTCATGTCGGTCACACAGAAAAAACCCTGTGGGAAGTGGCTGTAAGTTTTTACACTTTTTCCATCTATCAGCTCTCATAACCCAAAATTATTATTTTTTTCTTGGATGTGTTGCAGCTGATTGCAGTCACAAGACACCCTTTCTTCTATTTAAAGCTGTGGCCTAATGACACCTGGTACAACAGTCCTTCTGTAGTGTTGCCCCTCACAACATTCCCAGATGGAGATCATCAACACTGAATTTCAATGGAGGTTGGTGCCTCAGCAAGGAAGCTTCATCCCGTCATCATTTAACCTCTCAGCGTGCTGTTTTCCATGCCAGCATCACCTTTTTTTCAAGTTAGCTGTGTATATGTGGGTCAGCTGTGGCATGCAAGCAGCCTACGGGCTCAGGTTTTTCCAAAGGAAAACCTTGAGAAAAGTATTTCAACCATTCATCTCCCTGTATTTCATATCAGATCACTTGACTCAGTGAAATAGAAGCTGAAAATAAGTGCAATCTCTCAAAGCTTGGTTTGCTGGCAAAGCTGCCAGTGATGGAAAACAACGTCACAAGTGCCCATAGATAAAACAAGAGACAAGAAAATAAACACGTTAGGCGAGGACAGCAAGGAAGGGCATTGAAGTGAAACGAGGAAGGCAGTAGTTTAAGCACAGGAAAAAAAATAAATGCTTTTTTCAAGCATTAACTACTACAGGTCATCATCAGAGACAGGAGGTAGGGTGGAGAAATGGTTGCTCTGACCTCGTCCATTTCGGTGTGCTTTACAAGGGAGGCTAATGCAGACGCTGCCTCTGCTGTGAGGGAAGTGTTGCTAACAGGAGCTGCACACTGCGGCGCTCAGCTCAGCAGCGTGGGATGCCAAGGGCTGGTTCAGAAGTTCCCTCTGACATTTCTCCTTTCATAGGGTGTGCAGCCCAGAAAGCTGGGTGAGACAGAAGTAACCAGAGAGCCACATTTTTTTTTATTCTTTTTTTTTTTTTTTTTTTTACACCTGTCACCCCACGCAGTTTCCTTATCGGGGACCGGCATGTTCCATTTCCCATGCTTTCCCAATTTTGCCCTACTTCTACACTGACCACAACCCTCCCTGACACCTGCAGGGCTGTGCCTAGAGGGATAGGAAACAACCGGAGACCTTGTCCTTCAGTGTCATTTTCTTACTTCGGTCTCTCAGCAGACATCGCCTCTCTGTTTTGTCGAGGTATCCCTCTACTCTTGCAGCCAGCACGTGCCCAGCCCCAAAGCAATCAGCACCAAAAGCATTTTTAACAAGCAGGTGAATTACGTGAATGCAGAAAATGAGATGTTTTCTGACCTCTTCAGTGATTTTGCAAAAACAAACCCAGGAGGTATTGTTTGGTGCCCAACAGACCTAAAAATATTTGCTTGTTTTCTACAAACTCTAAGCCTGTGAGCGCATCCCCCCCACGTCTCTGCCGTCCTGCTCTTCCCAGGTCCTGTGAGAATTACCTGTGAGACGTGGAGAGGGCGAGAAAGGCAATCGGGACCTCTACCTCCAGATACCCACAGCCCCTTCAGCACCTCCAGGGCTTCGCCGAAGGGATTCTCGTGGGAAGCCTCCTCCAGGCGGCCACTGGGGAGCAGCAGAAGGCCGCAGGAAGGCCCCGTCTTCTCAGCCTGCTCTTCCCAGGCTCTGTGAGAGTGAGCTGCGAGACCTAGGGAGGATGGAGAAGTAAACCACAGCTCATGGCATGCCTTGGAGCCCTCCCACAGCTCACCTTGCAGCTCCACAGGCTGCAGCCAGGCCCTGCTTAAACCCTCACACACCCTTGCTGAAGGGGTAGGACAAGGTGACTTTTGCCAGGCAAAGGTTTGGCTTAGGACAGGACGATGGGGGAACTCTCCTGGCCCCGATAGCTCTGACTTGCTATGGGGACACGGTTCTTCCCCTTCCTTGCCAGTTTTTCTAGTCCTTTCACCTCAGGAGAGGGAAGAAAAATCATTGTCAGCTCATGCCTACAGGGCAGAAATACCTCCCCAGCATCGCAGGCACGAAGGTTTCTCTGTGGGACATTTGGACTTGGTTACACACACGCATAGGTAGATTCATACAGAGATCCACACAGCTGCATGGGTGATGAAGGATTGTTTCCAGACCTCTGGCACCTTGCTCCACTGAGGTGTCTCCTGCCAGGTGGGCCCATGAGACCGGTTTACCCTGGACGTAATACTGGAAGTTATGTGCAGCAGTGCTCCTCTTCCACGTTACAGCCAGGAGCGTAGACAGATGGACAACCTACCCATGAGCAGCTGAGGCAGATCATGGAATCATTAGGGTGGAAAAGACCTCTAAAATCATCAAGTCCAACTGTTAACCCAGCACTGCCAAGTCTACCACTAAACCATGTCCCTAAGCACCACATCTACACGTATTTTGAATACCTCCAGGGATGGTGACTCAGCCACTTCCCTGGGGTGCCTGTTCCAATGCCTCACAACCCTTTCACTGAAGAAATGCTTCCCAATATCCCACCTAAACCTTCCCTGGTGCCACTTGAGGCCATCTCCTTTTGTCCTATAGCTTGTTGCTCTGATACCAATCCCCCACCTTGCTGCAGCCTCCTTTGAGGCAGTTGTAGAGACCAATAAGTTTCTCCCCGGTGCCTCCTTCTCCCCAGGCTGAACAAGCCCAGTTCCCTCAGCTGTTCCTCACAAGCTTCTCACTCACCCCTCCATCTGCTTTTTTGCCAGCCTGCCACCTCACACCAACACGCTTCTACCCTCCACACCCAGGACGTGGCAGGTCCAGTTGGGACCAGGAAACCTGGAGGCTCCTTACCCCAGAGTATCCAGCTGGGCACAGCTTGGTCTTTCCCCAGCACAAATAAAAATGGCAAAGGTCTTCCTTTCCGTTCTGTTTTTCCAACTTCTATTAGCTCCAAGTTCTTCTTGTCCATACCCTGTCTCTGGTTCCGCATTCAACACAGGCAAGTACCTGAAGCGAAGACACTGTCTGGCAGCGTCCCTCAGCTGAGTCCATTATTTAACCAAGTAAAAAGCTAAAAAAAATGAGAGAATTTCCTTCTCTTCCCAAAGCAGTGAATTCAGCATTGCCCCAGCATCACTGACACCCGCTAGCATCATATCACTGCTTTTAGCTGCTTAATAAAACACCCCAAGAAAAATAGATGTCTTTGTCATTTCCTCTCCAGATGCACAGAATTTCAGAAGAAAAATCTGATTCATCGCTACTCGGAAAATTAACTTTAAGCTGGTTTTAAGAACAGCTCCTCCCTACCCAGCTTCAGTCAGATTTATTTTTTTTCAGAAGAGAATTTGGCTGACTTCAAACAAGCTTTCATCCTTCTCCACGCATTCAAGGCTGCATTTGCTGCCATGGGTGTCCCGGACTAGAATATCCTCCTTGACTCGGTACATTTATTGTCCTAGTATGACCGATGCGTGCCCCCGGTTGTCTGCACTCAGCGTTTGCATTAAGAATTTACTTGGCTTGATTGTGCCACGCCTGGGCCACCAGCACAGCCCACTGCTACGTGGGGCACACTCTGCCAACCCTTCCGGGGTCACCTCTTTAATGGCTCCAGGCAGCAACGAGAACTTCAGGGAGACAAAGAGGGCTACAAAACAGGCCCATCTGCCCTCCTCTCAGGCTGTTGTAGCAGATTTAATTTATTCCCAGTGAACAATAAAGCGTTGTAATCCTGGGACAACCTGTGCTCCGCACATCACCTCCCTTTCTTGTTCCCCAAGGGACTTGCAACAAAATTAAGGCAAAAGGACGCGAAGAAGCAGAAACGATGCTGAAGGAAGAGAGAGAACTGGGAAAACACGCTGTTCTCCCTGAAACCTCACCCAAGCTCCGCTGATCAGCGTTTGTGGAACCAGACAAGGTGTCTCCATTTAATAGCCCTTGCTGGCTTGTTCTTCAAGGTTTCCCTTTTTGAACTCCCGTAAGCCTCCCTATACCACAGAAGGGACCTCCTCCTCTCAGCTCCGTGCTGTAAGAAGAAACCAATTCCTCCGGCTCCCTTTTAATAGGCCACTCAAGAGCTTCACCTGGTGAAAACCCAGTTCCTCTTTGCCTGCTCACAGCCGTACCTCGTCTGTTCTCACAAGGCCAAGACAACACCTAGGTTGCTCCTCACGTAGCAAAGTACCTCAGACCTTTAAAGTCCTCTTCTAGCACTGGGGAGATCAGAGTCGTGCAGAGCATCTGGGATGTGAGTGTGCTACGGAGAAACACTGCTGCAAAGGGGACTTCTGGTTTTGTTCTCCTTTCCTAGCTGTTCCTGATGGTTGTTTCAGGGCTCAATCCCTTCCTTGACGTGCTGTGAGCTGCAGCCAGATGCCTGTGAATGGCATCCCCGCTCCCGCGGAGCTCACGTGAGTCCCTGACCAGCGTGTTCTGCTGGGACGTGTGTGGCCAACCCTCGCTCTTCGGGCAGGAGGGGTGTTTTTCGCCTTGCACGATCAGCTCGGATCTGAGCATAAGCCCAGTGCAAGTCCCAGATGTAGGGCAGAAGTCTTTCCAGGGCGCTCCTCGCACCCCCGCTGCTCTGCAGCGAGTTGCCGTGTGTGTTTTCAGGCTAGTTCTCCTCCAAAAGCTCTTCAGAGATGGCCAACACTGAGCCCACCAACCACGTTAGCTCAACCTTGGCCACACGGAGAGAGATGGGAAGATCCTGCTCGTGCTGACCACGGCAGCTCTTCCATTGCCTCGCAGGGCGCTGCTCTGCACCATCAGCGTTGTTCTCTGCATTTACTGGAGCAGAACACACCGTGCACCCCGAGAGAGAGAGTGGCAACTTTAAAAGCTCACCTTAAAAGCCCTCTTCCCAAGCACGTGTTCTGCTTGGGGGGTATTTGTCACCTTCCCCCATCCTGCTGGGTCTTCTGACCGCAAGATTAAGAGACGAAATGCAGGGGGATGGGGCCATCCCCTTGCAGGCTGGTCTCACCGTGCAGTCCCTGCCTCCAGGATCAGTCGCCTACAGATAACAGAGCAGCTGTTCCTCAGCAGACATCAAGGGGGTGGGCAACTGGAACAAGAAGGGCATCAGCACGGGCAGCTACGGCTGCTTGCTGTTGTAGGGCCCACGTTTTACGATGGGCTTTGATATCTGTTGCATTTCGTTTTCCCTAATGCGTGCCTTGAGCCTGGAATGGGCAGAGAAATCCCCACACTAAAGGCAAAGGGGAAAAGTCCCAGAGGATGGGCTTGAAATAGCTCTGAAATAACGCAGCCTGAACCCTACTGATTGCAGAAGTCCCACGCGTTTCGGCTTCATTTCATGACTCGTGGTGGCTCTGCTCTCTGCCAGACCGAGCTGCGCTGCACCCTTCTTCGTGCTGGCCGGGCTTTGAGCTCCATGCACAATACTGCTACGGCCACGTTGCCCCGGAACGGGCATCGGGGAGATGGAGCTGCACCCAGAACATCTTGCTTAATCCCACGGATTCCAGTCCCCCCAGAAATAGAAACAATCACCTTCTCCTGGAGGAGATTGCTGTATCGAGTTTCCAGTGCTCAAAGTAACCAAGAGAAATCAGTATCATCGTTGTGGCTGGTAGATTAAATGCTCTCTTCCTTTTAATGTTAAAAAAATGAGTGGTTTTTTTTTTTTTTTTTTTTGAGTGTGTTTGGGGGTAGGGGGGTTGTAGCATCCCTTTATCTTTGTGTCATAGTGCACCCACTTTATTTTTTGCATTGACGAGGCGCAAAGTGCACTTGGAGCCAAAAAATGGAGTGTGCTTGCCGCTGTGTTGGCAGAGAGAGGCTCGCTCAGCTAATCCGGCAGCCCGCGTTATTTAACATAGTCCGAAACCTCCAGCAAGCCCTGCGGCTAGCATGTCATCTCTGGAGCGGCGTCGGGGACAGGGCTGCCATGGCAAACTCACTGGGGCGAGACCGGGAAACAAGCGGAGAGGACGGAGCCCTGTAACTGGGGACCCGACACCGCCTCTTTTTCATATAACAAGTATTCAGATGGGCCCGCCAGAGACTGCTTTGGAGGCCAGTCTACCTTCTCGGGGCAGGGTTTCCATTTTCAACGCGGACTCTTTCTTTCATTTTCCTGCCGGAATTTTGATCAACCGCAAATGAACACATGCAAAAAGTTGCCTACACGCTCGCTGCTGCTTGCTTTATCTCGTCTGGGCGGTTGTTGGTGAGATGCGCCTCCAGCTCTGCCCGGAAAACCCAAGGGAAGGCTTTTAGATCTCTGCTACGTGGCCTGTCTTTTCAAGCAGGATGCCTGGAGGCTCCCAGGGCCCTGATCTTTAAGGCGTGCTGGTGTCTCAGAGACAGGGAGTCTCCGAGGAGGTGCCCAGCGTGCTGGTGTCCCCCCCCCCCAGGGAACAGTCCCCACTTGGGGTGGGATTGGTCTCTTCCTTTTCCCATCGAGGCAACGTGGGAGTGCAGGGGCTGAGCACTTTGCCATCCCTCGGAGGCAGTGAGCCACTGGGTCCCAGGACATAAAGCACTACATTCATTTTCTCCTTTAAGGCTGGCATTTGCTTCCATCCCCCCCAGCTCTTTCTGGTTTAACCTCGTTTCCTTACGAGCTGGGGCTGTTTGATGCTGACCGTTTGTTCGTCTGCGCATCCCTTTCTCAACACGTTTCTAAACCCACAGGCCGACCTGAGTTCCAAGCACAAAGCTTTCCTCCTTCCAGGGAAATCAAACCCCTGGAGGAGAGAGGCCTTGTGGCAGGACCTCCCCTCACCTCCGCAGTGCCGAAGCCGTGGAGCCACAAAGCAACGTGGGGCTCTGCTCCCCACCAGACCGCTCGCTTTTCCCCTTGAGCGCCCTTGGGATACGCTCTTGCCACCGTGGAGGAAGAGCTTAGCTGGGTACAGCAGGCCCGTGACCTTCAGCGCCCATCTTTCCTGCCGTGGGTGGGCACTGCCAACCCCTTTGGAAACCCCTGGGGCCACGGGCAGCGTGCCTGCTGCGTACCTGAGCAGATTGCCGCAGATTGCACCATCCACCACAAACACATGAGCCAGCTACTTTTTTTTATTATTTATTTTTCTGGGAAAGAAAGACATGTGAGAGTCAGGACCATGGCTCGAGCTCTTCCTTTCTAAGGGTGGAGCTGAGCTGATCCACATATCTAATGTAGGCCGGGATGCAGATTGCCTTATTCTCAATGAAAACCCGCCTATTTCACCTGGCATCCGCCGTCACAGCCCTAATTCCAATTAAAGCTGTCCCGGGCCTTTCGGGGAGATAAGAAGGGCTGTAGGGGATGAAAAGCAATTGGGACAAGCCCAAGGACTGTGAAACTTCTTCCCTCATTAACTGCACATGCTTATAACCCACCAGGCTGTTTGCTTTCTGAGATAACCCTGGGGTTACGCGCCCAGGAGCCCGGTCTGTCTGAGCCTGCCAGCCGGCACCAGCCTCGGCGCAGAGCCCCAGGCTCAGCCAGCCTCCAGGGCAGAGCACGCCGAGCACGAGGAGTGGGAGGCAGGGTAAGCAAACGTGGCTTACTGAAGTCTGGCAGCAAAGGGGAAGACAGCAGGGGTGAGACTGGCAGCCCTGAGCCTTGCAGGACTTCCACAGATGCAGCCAGCAGATTATTTCTTCCGACGTCCTGCCCACGTCCGGAGAGGGGGGCTGAGTAAGATGCTCAGTCTCAGAGCAGAAGCCTGGGGTTTAGCCCCTCAAGAGCAGCCAGAAGAAACCTGAGGCTTCCGTCACGACGCTGGTAGCTCTCACAGCACGTTGCCTCCAGGCGATCAGACCCCACAGCTGCCCTCCTGCTCCTCCAGGCAGTGAGCTCAGGGGATGCTCCAGTCCGGGCCCCACTGAGTCCTGCAATATGTGCCAAATACCCCAGGGGAGCTTCAAAACCATCGCGTTCCTTCCTGCCACCAGGCAAAGCAGATAGACTATTTCCATCAGCTCAGCACTGGGCAGAGTTAAGGTGATTTGGTTTCAAATCCCCTCATGCTTTTATATGCGTTTATTCCCTCACGCCTGTATGCATTGCTGGCTTTTGGAGCGTCTTTCCTCGCCAAGCTGCTTCCTGCTCTTAAGAGAAACACCTTTTTAGTGCTGTGTGCAGTTCCCTGTCTGGCTTGCTCTTGAACAACGCTACAGGGCAGGGAGAGAGAGAGAATGGAAACAACGAACCAGGACCAGGAGGGAGGAGAGGGCTGGGCGACTGCAGCCAGTCTCCCAGCGAGAATGCATGGGTTCGGGGAGGGAACTGCTGCCAGAGGATTTCTGGGGTGGTAACATCGCGTCCCACTGGACGTGAAACAAGCACTCTTAACTCCATGGAGTCTCTCAACCACCTCTGAGGAGCTGCGACTCCAAATTTCCTCTGGAATTTGCAAGAAGGGAAATACGGGTTCCCACTGCCGTCCTCCAGGCCGGCCTAGAGGCGAAGTCTGTGTTAGACTGAACTCTGCTCCAAGGAGGACCCGAGGGCAGGGATGCACAGAGGCACTTGCCTGCCCGAGGCAGGTGAGGAGCGACCTCCAGGGAGGCCAGGCGCCGGGGAACCACGCTGCTTTGCCTGAGGTCTGAAAGCTGCGTGCTCACCGCATTCATTTGAAGCCTGGAGTTAAAACTGAGCTCGTTGGAGGTCAGCCCCCGTCTGCTCCGAATTACACCAACGCAGGGGACGTGGCAGCGATGCTCACGGGGCACGGATCTCTGCTGGCTACAGCTTCTCCATCTGCCCAGGGAGGCACAGGCTGAGGCTGGGTTTGCTGAGAAGGGCGGCAGGGAGAGCCGTGCCCTGCCACAGGGACATCTCCACGGAAGGCTGGGGAGGGCGGCAGATTTCCCGGGGTCCTACCTCTGCGGCCAAACTTGGTGGCTTCTTGGCTGACACTCTGAGGGGAATGCTCCCGTGCTGCAAGCCCGGAGCACGTGCCGCGGGGTTCAGAGGGATGCCCGGCACTCCAGGAAGCAGCGCCAAAGTCTGGGGGCTGCACGGGAGAACGGCCTCCCTCCTCCTGCAGCCCTGTGCGGGGCAAGCAAAGGACAGCCTCCCCAGCACGTTTGAGACGTGTCACTTGCCCCATGCAAACCTCCTCGGGGCTGAAACGTGACACTGAGTGCGTGGGGCAGGTGTCACCTCCTTGCATACCAAGCCCCACTGTGCCCATATGAGGCATTCCCCAGCTGCTCTTACCACTATTTCAGGAGCACTCGAATTCCCGGCTCTTATCAGGCTTTTCCTAGATACTCGAGCCCCCGAGTTCAAATGCCACCAGTCACATCTGGGCCAGCCCCTGCCCTTGCTCTGAGCGCCCTGCACGGAAGCCGGGGCACCAGCATCGGCAGCTTTTGGAGGATTAACTCATTTTGGTTTTGCTCAGAGGAGTGTAGAAACGACAGGCTCTCAGTTTAATGGCCTCGTGTACTATCACGCAGAGATTCCTTTCACCTGCACAGGCACCTTTGGGTTTTTAAACTCATTTAAAAATGATGCTTACCAGTGCCCACCCTGCGGGCCTCAGCTCATGGCCGTGCCTACCTGTCCCTGCAGGTGGCTTCCACCTATGTATGAACTCCAGGAGCGTTCCCCCGTGGGAACCCTTGGGCTGGGAGGAGAAATTGGGCAACGCCGCTCTTCTCTCCGGAGCTGTCCCTTCACTTCTCTCTGCACCTGTCCTGTAAGATTTCACCTTCTGTGGAGTTTTCCAGGGAGAAAATCCAACACGTTTGTGACATTGAGCAAGCATTTTTTTTTTGGTGAGTCCTTAAGCTCAAACGTGGTCCATCTTCCCCTGCACCTGGTAGGGAGCTATGGCAGAGGTCTGAGGAGGGGAAGAGCCGGACAAGCCTGTAGTGATTCAACTTCAGATTACTTTCCCAGCCAGCTCCATTTGCAGATCAAGGATTTCCCGAAAAGGAGGCTGTGTCTTCGTGTGAAACTGGATTTTTTTTCCTTCTGCGAACGTGTCTGGTCCCTTTTTGAACTCAAGTTAGTTTTTAGCATCCGCAAGGCCCTGCAACGGGGAGTTTCACAGCTTACATACACCTCCTTCACAGATGGAAAAATAGAGAGTGGTCTGATGCTGGCAGCTGACGGGATGACAGGAGCTCTGATATAATCTTTGTTCGTGTAGTAAAAGCCTTAGAACGGGGTGAGAAGTGAAACAAACCAGCCAAAATTACTTAAGACAGCAGCTTAGACTGCAGCTGAGCACGTCATGGGTAGTAATTATAGCCAGCACAAGCCCATCTTGTCTGCAGTGGGAGCTAAAGCAAGGACAAACCTTCAGAGGTGCAAGAGTCACATCGCAGTCTGTGGGCAAAGGTCTGTGAGACAGACTACTTGCACGCAGCCCGCTGATATGCTTATTTGCTTTATGAAGAATAAGATACCTTTGTATTAGTAATAGATGCATGTGTTTACCTTAGATTGGCTTAACTTGGCTTTAGCATGTTTTATTGCTCCCTACAGATTAGTAAAATTTTATATTAGCAATAAATTAATTAAAGGAAAGGCTTTGCTCTGAGGCTCTGTAATGAATTCACGCTCGCATACTCCATCCTATCTGCAGATTGAGACCTTTATTAAGTATTTTGAGCCTTCCCTCCGTCCTTCCTTGGTCTCTCTCTCACCTCTCTTAGCCATATAATACTGGATTTCATTACCACACCGATAAGTGAATTCTCCATTATCTGCCACTGCTCGTTCTGTGTTTGCTCAGGACGATATAGCACCTCCCCACCACGAGCAGGGCTGTGGAAGATGCAATCAGATCCCCCCTCTGGGCTGAAGAAGCCCAGCTCCCTCCTTATCTCCTCATCTGCCATGTGCTCCAAACTCTTGCCAACTTAGTGGGCTGCAGCCTGTCCCCATTTCTCTTGTACTTTTGGCCCAGGTAGAGTCTTGGCAGCGTCAGGCACCAGGAACACGGCCCCACCAACCATTTAAGAGCCTCAGCCGAGGGCCCCCACTTTGAAAATGACCCGAGGAAGGCAATTAAACCATCAGCGTGGGGCGTTGACTGCAGTGTGTCACACCAGGCTGTCCAAGGGGGAGAATAACAATGGCAATGATATGCCAATAAGGGAGAGTGACCGGCAAAACGAAGGAAGCCTGCCTAACAAACAGGACGCGTGCCTGCTCAGATAAGGAGTGCTGGGGAGCAGGAGCGTGGTGACACGCAGCTGCCAGGCCTGCGATGGGCAGTTCACTGCTGCATCCACGCCAGATGGGAAAAGACGCGCGGTTTGCAACAGACCGGGCAAGTTCTGCCCCGAGGCAACTGCCTCCAAGCCTTCATTTAGAGATTTATTTTTAATATGTCGTTTAACTTCATCAATCTGCATTTTTAATGCACTTACTTTTTAATTTGCAGTCCATGATTCATATTTTCTATTAAAAAGCATATTGACCTCCGTGGGTTATGTACAAACACAGTTATTGCCATGTCATATACAAACGTATTTTCATATTTGCAGGTGCCTGTGGAAACACGCACTCCCCATTACCTAGCCCAGCAGGCAGCAATGAGCCAGGCGCGCTAATGAAGTGGGAACCCCGCTGATGTGAGGGCAGCCAAGCACTGCAACCCAGAGCCAGCTCCATGACCAAAACCTCTGGGTTAACCAAGGGCCGCCGTTTGCTCTTTGTAGCCGCCTTAGCTCACGTTTAGGGATTTAAAAGTCAAGAAGTATTTGATAGCTTGACTTGACTGAGCTACGAGTTAATTCCGCACACCCTGATGGGCTGTCCAATGGCCTGACTTCCTCCTCCCCTACCAAAGCCAGCAGCAGGTTTCCTACGAATAACCAGCCTGCTTTCCTGACCTTCTTGGGGTTATTTCTGACCTGAGCGTGTCTCTTCTTTGCAGGCACATTCCCCAAATTTCACCAATCCACGCTTAGAAGTACCGGCTCTGCTACCAGGATGCTGTGCATAACCAGCTCCTGCTAGGCACAAATGAGATTAGCTAGATCCTGGGAGATGGGACAGGGAGGGAGACATCTCTGCAGACTCCTAAGCACTCAGCCAGCCATGCCAAGCTTCCTAGGGACAGCAGAGGTAATTGTATGCACCTGGCCTCTCAAGTGACCCGCTTCGCTGCATTTAATTTCTTAGCTGCAATCAGTTTCTGCAAAACTTCAAACTTCTGGTTAATTTGACAAACACATTAATATTTCCACTTCCAAATAAAAAGACTGGGTTATATTTGCAAAATATTTGCAAAGAACACAAAGGCTGATGATGGGAGCAGGTCTAGCTGACCTTCTTCCTCATTTAAAAGTCAGGCGTCTTGTTCCTCCTGGTTTTCAGATTCCCTTTATAAGTGAATGGACAGAGATGGGCAAGTCCAAAAAGCAATGGATCCCATCTTTCATCTCAGGGGGAGAAAAAGTGATTCTTGGGGGGACTGACTATTGTCTGCTGCTGCACAGAGAGCTGATGAATCCTTGAGGAGAGGTTGGGTTTGTATTTATCACCAAGAACTGCAAGCATTCCTCTGTCTGACCTTTTCCCTCTCAGCCTTCATCAACATACAAGAAGCGTATGTGCCTTTCAAGCAAAGCACAGCCTCTCGCACAACGGTATGTCCTCTGAGACCCCAGGCCCAGTACGTGCAAGTTCCCAAGATGTCTGCCCCACCAAATAAAGCTTGCAGTCACTAAAGTTGCCCTAGGACATTGCTTCGCTCCGATCTGTGTGTCTAGAACAGATCCAAGTCCAGTCAGTCGGACACTTACAGGTATAAACAAACGAAGCTGTTAATGCATCTGAACTGATTCAGCATACCTGAGCGGAGCCGAGCATCGCGCTCTCTCTGCAGTCACAGCAGTGTGTCAATGGAAATAACACCAGTTCGTTTTGATGCTCCCACCACTCCATCACGGCCCTCGTTCCTCTCCTGCAAGAGCACATAGGAAACTGGGAGAATTTAAAGTTCTGTTCCAGACTGTGTCCTTACGTCCCTTGTTCCCCTTGTGTAGGAAGGCACATAGCCACTACAGACAAATTTTACAGATTGTATCTGCACAACCAAGTGCTCCAGGGTTCAAGCAGACAGCACAGGGGAAGGAAATCCAGAATTGCATCAACTGAAGGGCTGCAAAGACAAAGAAAAGTCTCTGGGATGTCAAGCCAGACATCTCTACAGAGTGTATTCATCAGGGGAAGGGAAACTTGCAAGAAAAAAAAAGTAGAGACGTGTACATAGTTGTTGCACTTCTTCATGCAGTCCTAAAGCAGACAAGCAACCTCTTGTCTTTTGCTGTGATTTTTCCATGACTTCACTAACGGGAATGAAAGCTGTGGACTTCATGTAGGCAAGGTTTTGGAGCACACCCCTAAAGAGAACATCATAGGTGATGAGAGAACAGGAGTTACCCTTCTCTCCTGGGAGAGACTCACCCACTGAGCCAAAGCGGTCTTAATCTCTGGGAAAAGATTGTTCTCTGCCTGCGTTGCCTTACCCCAGCATCACTACAGTATCTCTGACAAGCACCTTGTATGCCTGGCCAAGGACTCACCTCTTTCTTGTTCCTGCCTGCCTGTCATTTGGATGCTCTCCTGGGATTTTGTTTCCTTGTGCTGCTCTTTGGGAGCCCATCTCCTTTTTCCCGGTGGGTAGCAGCTTTCCCTAGGGCATTCGCAATAACATATTTGCCTTAACTTTCTCCCTCATAACATCTCTTTTGCTAGCATTTTCTTGGTGCTGGGCATTTTTATTATTAGGAACTAATACTGTTACACTTCCTGGGATTGTCCCACAACACAGAGTACCAGGCTAGGTTCTGCACCTGGGCCCATACTGTCTTCTCTGCACACACCAGCTCGGGAGGGAAGCTGCCACAGTCTTCTGCAGGGCAGAGTACATGTTCCTTTGGGGTGCTTGACCATCTGAGTACATACGAGATCCAAATGGAGCTGTGCCAAGGCAAATATTCCATCTCAGGCCTGCAGCCAAGGTACTGAAGCAACCAACCCCTTGCTTTTGGGCAGAGACAGGAGTGGCAGTGGGGCCTCTGCCTTGGGGCAGAGGCGGGAGCCTGAGCCCAGAGCGGGACTTCCTTTGACGCATTGAAGGCTCTCTGCCTTATTTCCTGGGATGGCCACCAACGTTGGAGACCTATGGGAATAAAAGAGGAGAATCCCATCACCCGATGGAACTTCTCAGTGTGTCTTTGGTGGAGCTGCGTTTGCTCTGATGGTACAGGAGCTGAGCAGGGGCCTGGTTAACACAAGAAGCTCCCAGGAGACTCACGTCAGACCTTGACATGCATCTGTAGCTAAGATTGAGACATTTAATTCCTTCAGCTTTCTCCACTACTCCACAACCAGACCCAGGAGGCATGCTACAGCTGTCAGCACACACACCGGCTGGCCAGCAGCCACCACAACCAAGCCCCGCTCTCCTCAGCCAGGACCTTCACTGGGTCCCTCCCCACCACCGTTGGTTCTCACAGAACCTAAAAGGGATCTGCAGGCTTCCTGCCCTCCTGCCAGGGGTGGCTGTAACCAGCCTGCACACCCAGAAGGGACGAGGGAGGACTGACGGACAGACAGACACACAGCTCGGCCACGGGTACACGGTTTCTGGAGGAGCACAAACCACGCGGCCTGCTGCCACCAGTCCTGGGGCACCGCGCTGCCCTGGCGGCTCTCCTGCAGCACCCCAGTGTTGCCCAAAATAACCTCTTCTGTTTCAGCCAGGATTTCCTCCGTAATCACATGCCTTCAATGGCAAAAATTACTCCAAAATTAGTTTCTCCCTTGGTATTTCGACATGAGGCAACACCTGGTTAAAATTACTTCAGAGCTACCCTCGGCCTTGTCACAGGCAGGCAGGCTTAAACAAAACAAAACAAAACAAAACAAAAAAAAACCTCCTCTGGCTGGTGCAAGCACCGGGGCCTGGCTCAAATGCAGCAGCACTTTCTCAGCACTTCTGGTTTAGAAATTGTTGGCGAGTACCAACATTGCAACAGCATCCGCTGCGCCACCACAGGCATTGTCTGCAGGCTGTGGAGGGCACAAGGAGCGTGACACCTCCACCAGCAGCACAAGGACCTCCAGGGGACAGGGACGGAGACCTTTCCGAAATGCCCCGCCAGTCGCTTTTCATGAGGCTGGGGGACAAAATCCGGTGTGGGAGGGCTGGGGCCTCCCAGCAGGGCGATGTGAGGCCACTATGAGGCAGCAGGAGGGGGCTGCTGGTTTGGGAAGGGGCAGGAGGCCGCAGATAGGGTGTCCCGTGGCAGTGGCCCCAGGCAGTGCTGTTACGTCAGCCGCCCCATGGGTTTACAACACTCGCCCTTGAGCCTTGGCCCCGCAGCCCGCTGCGGTGTGGACACGTTGCACAACGCCCCCAGCCCTGCTCCCCTGCCCCGGGGCTGGCTGCCGGGGGCTGAGCTCCTGGCAGCGAGGAGACAATACTGCGACTGCTCCTACCTCCAGCGGGGAGCCCAAGGAGGTGGCAGGACCAGGACGTGTCCCCAGGTACCTACTGGTAGAGGTGGCTCCTGAGGGACCGCTTGGACACAACACAGGGGGGTATCCTCCCACTCCCCAGAGGGCACGCGGCCTCTTTGACAGGAGCCTTACGCTTCCCCACAGCCAGTCTGTCTTCTGCATCAAGATTTCATGTCACCACGGTGGCAGTGGCACGGAGGAGCCCCTGGAAAGGAGGGCTGCCCTGCGAGAGGGACGGAGCAATTCATCCTTCCCTCCCGCAGCCAGCCCGCAGAGCCGCACCCGAGGGGTGCAGGAGCCACAAGGTCCTGTCCCGGGGGTCCCGCACTGTGAACAAACCCTAGGTTGGAGTTGGTAGGAGACAGGGACTCTCCTTCCAGAGATGTGCACCAGGGATGGGCCTGGCCACCCTCAGGGAGAAACATCTGCAAAGCCTCTTCCCCGCGCCATGGAGCAAACAGGGAAGGAGAGGATTGCTCTTCCTCATCCCCCAGCGAGGTGGGAGGGGTGGAAAGCTGTGGGGAAATCATTAAGACCACTGTGCAAGGGCTCAGCACAGAGCTAAATATAGCCGTTATCTCTGCTCCCGAAAGATAAGAGCCTGTGTCCACAGCCCGCCACAATGCCCTGCCCCGACTTCCACCTACCTTTGCTTTGGAGGCAAACTGCAGGCAGCGGTTGTGAAACACCGTGTCCTGCTCAAGGCAAACAGAGCTTTTATCACGGGCCAGACACACACCCCAGTCACCTCGCATGCATACCTCCAAAGCCTGCGCAGCTCCAGCGCTGACCACCACCTCTCTCAGCGCCTCTGCAGTGCTAAGCAGCCAGCGGCGTGCATAGGGAAGCTCACAGCAGGGCAGAGCAATATGCACCGGTCAGGCTGGGGGCTTCCCAGTTTTTGGGCTCGTCCATCAAACTTCCACCAGGATCTCCCTGGGAAATCCCTTTTCAATATCCTGTGATCAGCAATGCTGAGCCAGGCTGTGGCGACTCTGCCTGGAGAGGGCGAGGAAGCAGCGGAGAAGACCCAGGGGCCCTTTTGGGTCTCTGTCCATTGCTGCTGGGCAAATCTGGGCATGGTGCCACTCATCCCTGCTGCAAACCCATCTCTACTCAGCACATAAAATATTGATCTACACCTGCAAGAGTCCTGCCATGGACATGGATATATCTCCCATCTCCTTTAAAACTTACCACTGCCTTTATCTAAAAGAAACCCGCGAGGCTAAAGCAATGTTTCCCCCCCCCCCCCCCCCCCCTTAACAAAAAACCCTTTGCCTTGCAGAGCACTGAGTTTATTAAACAGCAGCTTGCAGCAGGAAGTCTCTGGGTGTAACAATAGCTGTGTTTCCATGAGTTAATTAAAACCAAATGTCGACACTTCAATCCTACTTTTATGAGCTGGAAAGGAGGCAAGAGAGAGCAGCATTGCTCACAGCTGTTCACGTAGAGGCTAGATATGGGGGGAGAAAAGGGGGGAAAATGCTGTTTGCCCCCAGCTTGGTGATGGGATCAAGGTAGGTGTGCCGTCCCCACCTCACAGGAGGCTTTACAACCCAGCCCCACCACCTCGCTGGCCTCCTGCAAGGCGCGGAGGTGTCTGTCAGGGCACTGCATCACCCGATGGACATTTTTCAGTGTCAGCAACACCTCCCAGCTCCGTGCTTGTGCCTGCTACAGACTGCCTTGGGATGGGCCAGTTGGGTCCTACAGATGGTTTTTCCTAACGTTGCCCAGCTCATCTCAAGAGATGACTTTCTCACGCCTCTGAGCAGGCCATTCTTTCCACTCCGCCCCACACACACTGCCAGGAAAAAGGATTTCGGAGCGTATCCTCCGGAGACTTCTCCCTGGCGGCCAGCACGGCCCGGCAGCCTGGAGCTGCGGCCACAGGACGTGGACGTGGGAGCAGCCACCCCTTCGGCTGCCGGCCGAGGGGGACGGGGCCCTTGGGAGAAGCCTTTTCTCCCTCAGGAGCCCAGCGGCCCCTCAGGCAGCCCCTCAGGGGCACGGCGCGGCCCCTCAGCGCCATGGCCCCGGCCGCGCTCCCATTGGCCGCGGCGCGGGCCGGGCGGGAGGCCGGGGAGGGGCCGGGCGGCGCCGCCGTCTTAAGGCACCGGGGCCGGGGGCGGCCCGGGGGTAGCGGTGGTGCTTCGGGAGCGGCTCCATGCACTGCGCCAGGTACGGCCCCGGGTGTCCCTCGGGTGGGGGGCTCTCCTCTCGGATCCCAGCCGTGTTCGGGCTCCGGCAGCCTTTAACGGGGAGCTGACCGGGGAGCTCCCCCGGGTTGGGGTGGGTTTGGGGGAGCGGGTGGGGGCAGGGGGTAACACGCGGGTGTCTGCGGGAGCTGGGCTGTGTGCTAGGAACTGCTCGGCCTTTTCGGGTAGCCAGGGTGCTGGTAGGGCAGTATGTGATGTCTGATATCTAGGGGCTGCTGGCGTGTTGGACCCTTGGGGGGGGGGTGGCGGAGGGAGCCTGTGTAAAAATAGTGCTGGGGGTGGGTTGGTTCAATGTAGGTGTAAATAACTCCTCCTGCCCTGACCTGCTTCCCCTTCCTGGAAGTGAAGGGGGTAAGAGTGAGTGGGGACGTCTGGGGAGGGTGAAGGTGGGAGAGGGCGTTCAGAACTCAGTCTGCGCCTTCCCTTTTGAAGGGGAAAGGAACCGGCCCTGTCGCCTGCCCCTTGCTGCTTCCCAGAGCTCCTCGTGCTGTGCGAGCTCCCCAAGCCACTGCCATGCTCCCAGCTTCAGAGCATAAGTTCCAGGCTGCCAGTGCTACCCCTGGAAGCAGAGACTTGTGAATGTGGTCCGTGGATCAGCAGGTGAAGAGCAGAAAGGTGTCTGGGCTATGAAACAAGCTGAAAGTGGCAGCTCGTAAATACAGGTAGCTCAATCCAGTGGCGGGTAGGTGGAGGGCTCTTCATGCAGTCCCCAAGCTTGGAAAAAAGCTCCAAGTAATGCAAATCGGGCTGGATATTTCATGCATTCTGAGCATCTGGGAGTTACTGCCGCTTATGAGGGAGCCCAGGTTGTCAGCAGCCGTGGGAATTTGACTAAAAGGGCACAGCTAAGTAACGTGGGTGAGAGAGAAGCGTTGGAAGCTGCCTTGTTTCGAAGGAGGAAGTGACCTACATTAAAGAGTGTGAGAAACTCGGTGAAACTCGGAAGAGCCGAGCGGGGTGGTGTTAGCAGACAGGTGGATCAGCTGTCTGTCCTATCCAGCTGCCCTCGAGCTTCAAAGAAGGCTCGGGGAGGAAAGGCTAGAAGGGGTTAGCTGGTGGGTGTGCTGGGAAGCCAGCCTTGCACGTGGGCATCAGCTTGCGCGGAGCACTTGCCGAATGGATGCTGTGAAAGCCTGCTCAGAGCTGCTCCGTTGGTGTTACGGGGTGGGGAGTTAAAAGCACTGAACTGGAGAGAGAGAGGCTCTGTTGCTTTTTCTTGGCCCAGGGACAGCGATCGTGTACTGGAGCTGGCTGTGCTTGGTTTTGGCAGCACGAGCTCTGGTGTCGCACGCGGTCAGCGGCCGCTGCTGCTGGCTCACAGGAGTCTGCACGGAGGGAGTAGCTTTGGAGAACGGTCTGCAGCCTCACGGGGAAGGTGCACTAAGGGAATGTTCCGACTTTGAGGCACAGGTGAGCTGTGCTGCACCCCTGGGCGAGCAGTCTGGGTGCTAGAGGAAGAGATACCAGTGGTGGAAGGGCACACAGTCTGCCCCTCTGGGGGCCAAGGACTTGTTTCCAAAGGTTCCTTCAGCCTCGAGTAGCTAAGCTGGTTGTGGCTGAGCCCTGTGGTTATACTGATGTTTCCTTGGGGCTCAGCACAAGTGCTGTGGAGGCTTAAGGTATGAAAGTAAAGCCTCCTGGCGTGTCTGAGCTGGCGTCTGTTTTAAAATACTGTAGAGGGAAGGAAGCTGCCGCTCTGTAGGTGCGACGTCGGCTAAGTCTGCACCCTTCTGCTTTATCCAGCTGTTGCCATCCTTGCAATACCATGTGAGCATTTCTTGGCGGAGCAGTTAGAGCAATTCTTGTGATGGACAAAGCATGCAGCTCCATCCAATGAGTGCTTTTCAGCCTCTTAACAACATATGTGACATTTGGGGTTCTGTAAAACCCCAGGGGAGCTGCACGCAGCAGCTTGTGGCCACGTGAGCTCCTGCCGCTACAAAGCCATCAGATGCAATGGGGAGAATTTTTGGTGGAGGGGGGGAGAGGGCGGCAGGAGTACTGCTTTGTGTGGCACTGGGGTTTGATAATCTCTGGGTTTTTGTGGATGTAAGCAGGACTGAGGCGTGGATTTTGCGTTGGGTCAAAAATGTTCTAGGGCCTGCTATTGTGAGGGCAGTGTGTGCATGTCTTCACATGGCAGCTCTAGCAATTGGAGGTGAACTTGTTCTTCAAGGGCATGATAGACTAAGGTCCAGCCAGTTCTGCTGCAGCACACTCCCTAACGTGCCTGTAAATCATGCTGTATGGATACCCAACTCTTACAAAGCTCGAGGGACTTGTGGGGATGATGGAAGTAAAGAGTCTTTGGGATGGGTGGGGAAAAGCGGTGTGGCAACTGCCTGACAGGTCATGAAAACGCTTCTCTCACACGAACTGACCCTTCTTCTCACCTTCCAGAGTATTGGACTATTTTCCTCACAAACAAGCGATGGCTGTGGACGTGGCAATGCAGCTGTACCTGTGCTCCTCACCCCTGCGAAGGGAGAGGTGTGCCTGCAAAATTGCTCCCAAGCCAAGCAAGCCATTGCGGCCGTGCATCCAGCTGAACAGCAAGGCGGTGCTGACTGGAGCAGAAGAGGCAGCAAACTCCTTCACGCACAGCAAAGTGAAGAAGAAGGTGTCGTTTGCAGACAGCAGAGGCTTTGCTCTGACGATGGTGAAGGTGTTCTCGGAGTTCGATGACCCCCTCGACATTCCTTTCAACATCACCGAGCTGATCGACAACATTGTGGGCCTGACGACAGTGGAGAGGGACAGCTTTGTCCTGGATTTTGTTCAGCCTTCTGCGGACTACCTGGACTTCAGAAACCGCCTGCAGGCGGACTGCGTGTGCCTTGAGAACTGCACGCTGAAGGAGCGGTCTGTTGTGGGCACAGTGAAAGTGAAGAATCTGGCTTTCGAGAAGAGCGTGAGGATCAGGATGACGTTTGACACCTGGAAAAACTTCGTAGACTACCCATGCCAGTATGTCAAGGATACATATGGAGGGTCAGATCGGGACACGTTTTCCTTTGACATCAGCTTGCCCGAGGGAATTCAGTCCCATGAAAGAGTCGAGTTTGCCGTCTCCTTTGAGTGCAATGGCAAAGTGTACTGGGACAGCAACAGAGGCACAAACTACCGGATCGTACGGTCGGAACTGAAGTCTGCCCAGGAAGCCGTTTGCCCCCCGCGTGGCCCTGACTTTGGCAGTGCCTTTGACCAGTTTGGGAGCCCTCGCTGTTCCTACGGCCTGTTTCCCGAGTGGCCGAGCTACTCGGGCTACGAGAAGCTGGGGCCTTACTACTGACCTAAAGACAAAGTCCTGACTGTCGCTGGCGTGTCTGCAGGCCTGGGAGCCCGCCTGAGTACGAGTTGAAAGGTGGAAGAAGCCGAGGCTCCGCAGAGCTCTGCATAAGCCTCCCAGCAGAAGTGCAGCGCTCTGCCGGCGGCTGGCTGATAATCAGGGACACACCTCTGGTGTAATGGGCTGCCTTCCCTGCCTGAAGTCAGATAACTGGCTCTCCAGACGCTCAAAGGAACGGGAGATGTTGCTTGCCTGTCTGTTCAGTGCTGCTACTCCTTCCTCTTCTGTAAAGCTGCTACTCTCCAGGGAAACACTACAGTGCTTGTATTGCCTGCCTAAGCTACGTAGTGATGGCTGGCTTGTGTTGCTTGCTAGTTTTTTGTGTTCTTTTTTTTCAGAATATGTTCTAGTATTTTTTTTTTTGAAGTGTGCTGTACTTCAGCTGCAGGGTCCTCCTCGCGGAGCTGGCCTGTGTCTGTCAGGAAATTAGGAAGTGGTTGGCTTGTGGGGAACAGTCATCTTCTCGTGCACTTCCTCGTGCGAGGTCCTTTCTGCTCGAGGCAAGAAGGGTATTTTTGGAAGCGAAAACACAACTGATGGTCAGAGAGGTAACTTGCAGCCTGCTCTATTAGGAGACGTGTGTGCCTGCGGGAGAGAATCTGATATGCTTAGTCACCAGTTTTATCGGCTCATCTTGAAAAGCTTTCATCATATGCTCGATGTTACCAAAAATAGAGATTAGCTGTAGCTGTGTGGTGCTCATAACACAGCTGTGGGCTGACAGTTCTGGCTGCCTTCTTTAAAACCTTCCCACCTTTCAATCACAAGTGACCAATGATATTTTTTTCCCCCTCGATGGACATCTGAAACCAGCTCCTGGCCTTGCTGGGCCCTGAGAATGCAAGCACTTCCTTCTGTCAACCGCGTAGCAGAGTTCTGTTCAGCCTGGGAGGGCTGGGGCCCGGGGGCTGTGCTCAGGGGCTGCGGGAGCTAAACACAGCACAGCTACACCGCCACGTCCCGTGAAGAAAAAGGGACTGTAACGTGCCTACTGTGGTGGGAGTGCCTTGACTGAGAACGTGGTGGCACGTCTCGGTGAGGGTGTGAGATAAACAGGCTTTGGAAGTGATGTTGCCTTTTTTATATGATCCAGTGGTTTGTTACTGCAGTGCCATGGACTACTGGGTGGCTAATGGAGTGCTGGGGCTCACCCGCAAGGATGCTGCGGCTGTGCTGCCCTCAGTGCTCGAGTAGCTGCTGCCATTTCAACCCATGAATGCCCAAGCTTTGTGCTGTGCTCCCCATAAGGAGATGAGGTGGCCAGCCTGTGCGGTGCTAACAGCCTCGCAAAGCTTCTTGCGCTACTAGTTGGGCAGAAAAACGTAATCCCTCATCTCAAAGGGAGGGTGCTGAATAGTTAGGAGGCACAGAGGTCAAGGGGATCTTACTTTTCCGAGTGCCTAAGCTTCGATAAGACTTTGGGGTGCCTATAGTAGCCTCCGGTTTGGCTGGAGAGTGGGCTGGGCGACTTGGTAACTCTTTAAACCTAGCTTTTAGTTCTGGAGACCACTGCATAAATGACTCCAGCTATTTCACCCTAACCTAGAGGGGATGCAACGATCGCTGTCCGATGCTGGAAGGAACAAAAAGAGCTTGCAGGAAGAATTGAGTTATCTTTCAACTGCTGCCTTCTCAGAACCTGACATCAGTGCCTGTTATCACTCTGATCACGCATTCCGGGTGGTGGAGCTGCTTGCTAGCCTGGAGCTCGTCAGCTTTGGTTCCTCTCTTCCAGCAGCTTCCTGAGTCAGCTCTCCTAGCCTGCATCTGGCGTCTCTTGGAGGGACTGCTGCCTAGCTTGGCTCAAACCTGGTTTTTAAACTGAAGTCTGAGCGACACGGATGTATTTTCTTTTTTTTTTTTGGTTTAGTATACGATGTTAACGCTGTAAGACACTGTAGAGAAGTCGTGCTGTCCTGGCGTGCTGTCATGCCTACGGAGGGCAGCTTGTGGGCTGAAACAAGGCATGTGTGTTTGGGTGCTGTGGATGGTGGCATCTCCTTTGGGGCCTGTGTGCTTTCAGGCTGTGGGAGCGGTGTGCTTGGGGAATAGAATGGAGGATAAGCTAGAAGAGCGATACCGTAAGTAAAAGCTAGGCTGGGAACTGACTATTTGACCAATAGTAGCTCAAAAATACTACTTGTGGCCTTTCCCCTCTTCCTTTTTCCATTGCCAATGTGAACATAGAGGTAAGGGGTTGCTCTCCTCCCTCTATGCCTGGAAGTGCCTTGTGGGTTTTGTGCATGTTTTGTTTTTAAAAGCTATTTTTGTACACAACATTCAAGTGGAAAATGCACTTTATGATTGCAATGTAATGAGTCTTTTAAAGCCGTGGTTCTGTTTTTATCTGATTGTTTAAAATAAAGGTGAAACAATGCTAGCTGTGTGCCGGGCTGTCTTTATTTAAATACCCACGGGGCTGGGGAGGCGGTTTGGACACGAGACCGGCTTCCTGCAAGCAGCATTGGCAGGGAGGAGCACACGTCCGCAATGGCCTCGGCTGCCTGAAGCAGGAAGGAGCGTGGTTATTCACGCAGCCTTCCTGCCAACACAAACGCTTCCAGAGAATGCTCTGCAGCAGAGGACAGGAGCCAAGCTTTTGGTAGAGGGGCAGTGGCTGGAGGCCTGGCAGTGCAGGGCTGTGACGCTCCTTCCTGGCAGCAGTCTGCTTTGCTAGCTCAAGTGCAGGTTACGTCCCAGCTGCCAGAGGCTCCTTCCCTTCTGGAAGGAAAACTGCGCTCCCAAATATATCAGTTCAGGCTAACAGTAACAAATCTGAGGCTGTTTTGAGGTTCCCTCTGACCTTAGATACGTGATCTTAGATACACCATGGAGTTTCTCCACTAACCAGTGTGTTCCTGAAGTGCTCTTTACCCTGCTTGCAGCAGCAGGAACAGCCTTTTCAGGTTTTTCTGCATTTATTTCAGGTCAGCCTCTGCCGAAGTTCAGTTCTTCCCATTCCACCTGACCTGATCTGGGATTTCCCTACCTGGCTTCTGGTGTGTGACGGATGCTAGGGTGGGTGTTGTGCTAGGAGGCTCTGTTCTTAAACCAAGATCAGAAGGGATGTAGACCCTTCGACTCCAAACTGGTTCTGCCTGTTGTCACTGCAATATGCTGTCATCCTGCTCTGGCAGGAGATTTCCCCCCTGCAGAAAGGGAACAACTAACGTAATGCCGGGCAGGACCGGGTTTCACCTCTCCTTGACCAGGACTAGGCTTTGACCAGCTCTTGATGACTTGCTGGAGTGTTGAATTTTAAGCCATCTGCTCTGCAGCTCTGGGTGGTCTCTGCCACTTATCTGTAAGGTAAGAAAGAAAGCTGGGGGTGAGGGAGTAAAGCACCACACAACCTTTGTGTGGGCTGGCAGATGGTATTTGCCAGCCCACGAAGCCTTGCAGAGTGAGCTTAGCCCTTGCTCTGTGCAGAAGTAGTCTGTGGCTATTTTGGAGCCTCCTGCTTTCACAAGAGGAACTGTCTTTCCTGGGTGCCTTGCTCTCTGCAGCAGCTGGGTGAAGTAAAGCTTTCGGTTTCTCATGTTCCTCCCCTGGTCTCTGCATCACAAAAACAACTGCTGACAAGTTGAGACACCAGATGTTTGATCAATTTTTAAAGCTGCTGTCTGCTACAGGGGAGTAAGAGCCCTGCATGCACCCAGGAAGACGGGTGTAAGCCAATAGCTCAGACATCCCCCTGACACTGACATCACCCTGATGTTGCACGCTATTTCCTGCTGGTCACGTTGCTTATCTCAATATCAAAAGCATCATCAAAAGTGCTTCAAGTTTTACATATTTTTTTTTTACTAACGCTGTCCTGTTAATCAAGCACACAGGTCTCCCTTTCAAAAGACTATTTTTTTTTTCTGGTTTCAGGGGGGAAAAAAATAAAAAAGCTCTTAAAAATATTTTTTGCCCTGCCCTGGTGTGTCCGCAAGTGGTTCACGTCAGTGCTGCTTTCATGTCTGAACGTGAACCCGGGCTTATGAGTGAGGTGACCACAGTCAGACGTTTCCTGTAAGCTTTGTGGCTGCAAACCCCACGTGACGGTTTCTGCTTGAGAGATAAGCGAGTCCAAGTGAAGCCCGCTGACCTCTGGGGGGAGGTGAGGAGATGTTGGAAAGGCCAAAAAAGAGCCCTTATCCGGGTGGTGTTTGCTAGAGAACGCAGACCTGGGGGCTGCTGCGTTTGTAAAGCCCTTGGCGGGAGGTGTGATCGTGCGTTTGCTGTTAAAACATACGGAGAAGACATGCAGAGATGTCCCCCTGGCCCAGGGACGCTGTCCTACAGGGGAACGGCTCTGCTGAACCACCAGGGCAGCCCCGTTCACGGCACGTTGCGTCGCAGGGCCTGGGTGTAGCGACATCGGCGGGACGCGCGATCTCTGCACCACATCCTGGCAGAACGAGGTCGAAGCTATTCAAGAAGATGGTTAGAAGCAGGTCCGAGCGAAGGGCCCACACCAGGTACGAGGGTAACGTTGGTTTTACAGTGTCTTCCCCAAGCCTGAACGTGGTCTGGACTCAGGAAGGGCATTTGTGGGGAGGTCACGTTAAGGACCCAGCTCTCAGAGGCGCCCTGCACCCCTGGGCACGGCACAGAGCCTTCACTGAAAGACAGCAGCTCAGGGCTGGGCTGTACATCACCCAAACTATCCCGTTGTTTCCAGAGACGTGCTCTGACGGGGACATTTGGCTGGCTCGAACGCAGTAAAACCTATTTATGCCCACGTTGCTTTTTGATAGAGCTTCAGACCGGCTGCTCTGGCCAGCAAGGTTCTGCCACGCTGGGAAGCTGCCCAGGCTGTCGCTGTCCTCCCCCTCGGAGGGGTAGCGTGCCAGACAGTTAGCTGTGTTTATAGACTTATTGACATTTACACAGCATTTAAAAAAAAAAAGGAAAAGAGTTGTCTTTGTTGGGAAATAATTGCAGCTGGCACGCTCCTTTGGTACAGTTAAGTCCGAGGACTCACCAAGGAGCAGTCAAACGCTTGGACTCCTGGAACAGGGACGCAGACAAGCCCTCCGCCGATGCATTAGTCACACATCTCCTCTTTGCTGCCATGTAGTCTTCTACCTACAAAGAAAAGTACGGAGGAGGAAAGGCCCACGAGAAATATGCTCAAAAGAGCATAAGAACACAGGGAAATATTCAGGGTATCTCTATAAATGTTTTCATAACTCCCAGCTATTTCTGGTGTGGGGGGGCTTTTTGAGGCCATGGTGATGTCTTTATATTAATGAGTCCTGGTCAGGTTCTGATGTGGAGAGATCTCAGGGTGTCTCCTACTCGCAGATAGTTCAGGTTGCTGAAGGCCTCATCTGTCTGGATGCTGCTGACCCCAAATCTCTGTGTCCTGTCCCTGGCCTGCACTGCTCTCCTGGGAAAAATACATGGTCCTCTCCAATCAAGGGGACTCTGAGCAACATTGCAGGCTTGCCAAAGCACCAGTTTGTTCCAGCCTCCCTCCGGATTCAGGAAATACGAGTGTGCAAGTGGCCACAGAGCAAAAATATTTCAGAGCAGGAAAGTACTACCCCACAGTCTGCTCCAAGACAGAACACACAGCAAGGTCCTTACCATCTCCCAAGGCATCCCACAGCAAGGGTTAGGGCCCTGTTCCCCATACAATTGCTAGGAAACCCTGCTGTCAAGCTGAAGACAACTCACCTCCCAAAGATACCCATCAGGGTCAACCTGAGCAAAGCAGAGCTCAGGGTTCACAAGGCAGAAGCAGGATGAAGAGAGCTGCCATACGCCGACCAACACCCCAACGCCCCCTTGGCAGCGAGCACAACGAGCACAATCCCCTTCGGCCCCGGTTTCCCTCCTAGCACTCCGTAACGATCAGCAGGGAGCTCATGATCTGCCGTGCTTGCCATCTTTACGGTCCCTGGCAGGACAAAGCAGTAGCATTACCAGCAGGAGTTTAATTCCTCCGTGTTTGTGCAGTGACACCCCAGTGCTATGGAGACGGCCCTTTTTTTGTACAGGAAGAAATACAGCAGCCCTCTCCAGCCCCACGCAAGGCTTTATGACAATTCCCTTTTCCCACAGTGTTCCCGGGGACACCTGGCAGGTGTTGGCTCTGCATTTCTGGGCTTGCCGTGATTAACGGGCTTCTGGGTGGCTCCATGAACTCAGCTGAACGTCTCCTTGACGGGCTTGCAAGTTCCCTCAGCGTAGCTCCAGGTGAGGTGGTGGCAAGGACAACGGGTGGCACCTTCCATCCCTCAGCAGCGTGCTCGGTCACTGAGGTAGGAGTTGGCCAAGGTTGAAACAGGCGTCCCTGCGGGGCTGAGGACTGCCACAGCCCGGCACTGCTTTCTCCACGAAGCCATCCCCAGGCAGTTAACTCCCACCGGGAGGCAAGCTAAAAATAAATGGATCTGTTGAACCCTCCACTCCTCCGAGGCAGCCTGCAGAAGAACTTCGCTCCAGAGACCAAAACGATTCTCACTTGAATGCTTTACAGCCGTACAGGCAATTTAGCAGGCATGTACTGACTTTTAGGTCAACAAGATTTCTTAGACAACAAATAACTCTGCACGCAAATCCTCTGGTGCTTCTAAACGTCCTGCTATAGCAGCCCAGCGCTGGTAAACAGCGAGCCACGAAGACAGCAGGGGGCACTTAGTGGGGGGGGGGTTGATACCAGGATGACGGAGCATTTTCATCATTTTTTCCCTTTTTTAGTTCTGGTATTACTAAAAGGAAACACAGCTCTTGTTGAAGCAAGCTGTCTTCGGAGCGGCATTTCTGCTTATAGGAAACTAGGAAGGGAAGGGGAGAAATGGCCCTCTGAAGACACAGCGACATGTTAGCAAGGCAGGAAGGTCTCCGAGGGCCTTGTGAAAACACTGCTGGGCTGCCCAGACTGCAGATGCACAGGCACGCTGCTGAAGGTGCAGATCCTGTGAGCCTCCCTAAGCTCGCTGTCGGCTTGAGCCAGGCTTTTCCTGGGGCTGGGGATGAGCTGCGGGTCAGCCCTGACTGATCCTCTGATCGGTGGCTGCTGGGCTGCTCCATCCCTTTGCTGAAACGGGGACACGAAGACCATCTGAAGCAGTACATGCAGTTATTCATCCCGCGTCAGCCAGCTCCTTACAACAAAGCCCCGCCAGAGACGACGGGCAGCTTCCCTCAGCACGGGTAGGAAAAGCAAGGAGAAAGAAGGCCTCGGCTCGGCTTCCTAACAAAACGAGGGCTGCACCAGTCTGGAAAAAAGCACCCATCTGGCAGGACCCCGAAGCTCCACCTGGAGGGGATTTGCACTTGTGACGCTCAGTCTGCCTGCCTGCGAGAACGCCCTTGCAGGAGAGGCTGCAAGCGGGGAGACTTGGAACCCAGTCCCGTAACTTACTCTAAATAAGGCACCACCCAGCTCCAGCCGTAGCCAAACCAAAGAAAGGCTCTTTTTCTTCTGAAATGCACTGGAGGTCATAAGCTGGCTTGTCTGGCGTTGTTTTTTTCAGCTCTTCTGCTTGTGTTCGTGCTTGGCTGTGTCTCCCTTTGCAAATCCCACAAGTGGATCGCCTTTGTTTCCTTAACGACATGAAGGAGGAAGAAGTTGGGATCTGGCCTTACAGGGAAAGAAAATGAAAAAATAAAAATAAAGAAAGGAGGTGTAATTTATTGTATCTTGCACCGACTGGGCACTGAGAACAACTGGGAGCTTCAAAACCACGCGAACCTCCATCAGCAGGATGGATTTTGCAAGGTATGGGTGACCCGGCAAGGGGAACGATCGAACACTGACCAAGGAGGGTTCCCAGATGCGGTGCAGACCCCGAGGCAAAGCAGACGGCTAAATCTGACGCCCAGGGAGACACCCAGAGCTCAGGTAATTCCCATCGACTGGAGGGAGGGAGCACTTCGCCGGCGGAGCTGCTCCACGGCCTAGCTGTAACGGCAGCCCTGGGGAACCAGACCGCTCCAGACCGGCGCAGTTATTGAGCTGTGGGGATGAATAATCACCCAAACAGCTCTCTCCGGGCAATGCAGGGGAGAAATGTCACCAACCACGCGAAAATTGAGGCCATGTGTTTCTAGAATGCCCTTTGAAAAGCATGTGCTTAATGAAGCTGGAGCGAGCTGAAGCGCAGATCCTCAGCACAGCAGTTCCTGCTCTGCTCTGAGGGACTCTCCAAGCTCTCTTCTTCGGAAAAAGGCGAATGCTGGAAAGACCAGATGCTAGAGAACTGCCTCTGGCCCGCTCCATCTGTCTGAGAAGACAGTTCCTCCACGGCAGCAGCATCTCCTTCCGCTTGGCAGGTGCTGACTGGACTGGAGCCATAAGACAGGCCCTGTTTTCTATGGGTCAGAAGAAGCAGTCGGCTGGAATCACCACGTGGCCCTTAACAGAAGACACTTTGCTCTCCATTTTAGCTGCTGATCTGCGAGCAGAGAGGGGCCAGCCCCTGTTCTCTGTGCTTCATTCCCCGAAGAAGCAGGGCGAGCATTGCTTTTTCCTCCATGAGGAAAAGCCATCCTCCACAGTGCAGCTTCTGGGAAACACGGGGTCTTTCCCCATCCCGAGAGCTGGCGTTTCCCAGCTCCTGGCAGGCCTGTCCCTCGTTGCCTGCCTCCCCGTGTGCCATTAATGCATTTGTGCCGGAGCCTCAGTGGTGCTTTGGCTGGTTACCCCATCCTGAACAGCCCTGGCTACAGCTCCCACCTCTCCCGAGGGCACGTACCGAAGGCTGGGAAACTGGGAGAAGGCAGAGCAAGCCCTAATCAAGCAAGACGGCTGGTTATTACCGAGCTGTTATTTCTCCTGCAAGAAACCCCGGAGCTGCAAAACTGCTTGCCTCACGTATGTTCATTAGCAGCACGGATAAGAGCAGCATTGATTGCAGGCTATAATTAGATCTCTGGGACCTTTCTGGGCTGCCTTTCTTTGGCAGTGTGCTACTTTGAAAGCACTTCCAATTTCTCCTCTCATTGTTTTTTTTTTTTTTTTTTCTTTTAAAATTATTATTTTTCTGAATGATTGGGATGGCATTTCCCTATTCAGCAGACTTGGGGCAGTTTCCATGATTTTCTCCATTGTGGCTTGCAGAGCTCCCCTCAGCTTGGTGCCACAAGACCCACAGCACGGAGCAAGAAAAAGCCGCGTTGTTCGCCCCCGGCCCCTTGGGCTGTGGGCTTGGCCAGGCTGCAGTTCTCTTCTTAGCACGGCATTGTTAATCTGCCACGCAAGCCTCCTCGCTTCAGTTAAGATGCCAGGACATAGTTTTAGGGGGCATCTTCCTCTGATGGTGACTGTGATTTCCTTGGCATCGCTTTCCTGGCGTATTCAGCTCGGCCAGCCTGCAGCAATCCCAGGAGAGATGAGCGCAGCAAGCCAGCACGAAGCACGTACTCTTGGCATGGTGGCCTATGTGGAAATGATTACTCCTCCTTTGCAGTGCTGGAAAACAAACTCAGCATCATCTCCGTGAAAACGGGAGAGGAAGGGCCAAGGGGAAGACCCGCAGCACAGAAGCCAGGTGCTCACATAGCAGCACTGCTTGTGGACCCAGGGGCCTCCCTGTGCTGAAGGAGGGTACCTGAGGAAGTGTGTTTGTCCGCCTGGTTTTGAACACAGCTCCAGACCGACTGAAGTGAAAGCATATTTTCTGAGAGGGGCTCTCTTTGAGGTCCAGAAGCTGACTCGAGACGAAACGTTTGGAGGAGGAACTATTTTTTCGACTTCCTACACTCTCGTCAGAACCACTGGCCTCACGCTGACGTGTCACCTGAAGCAGGTTCCCCGAGTGCCTGCCTCCTTCCAGTCACTTCAGGCAGCGCTACAAACTCTAAGCCCCACAACGTGAGTCGATCACGCTGTTTTCTGCAGCGTCAGCACGTGTGTTATCCATCTGTTTGTGCTTCGAAGCAAGGTGAATTTTGGGAAGCAGTTTTATTTCCGTTCCAGAGCCTCCCTTTTGCTTCCCTTCCCCTTCCCTAATCCTAGATGGCTTTCCTGCCAGCTGGAAGTTAAGGCAGTTTGAAGTTAAAGCTCTGCGCTGAGAGATGTCTTTGTGAAACTACACGTGCTTACACACGACATTTGTTCCCTGTGCGAGATCCAAGCCAGACCTTCGGAGGTCAGTGGCTCGCGTATGGCTTTACTGGTTGTGACTCCCCGGAACGCAAGGAGAACCAGTCTAGCAGAGGGAGCAGGTGTTTTATCCTGGGCGATGCTCTAATTACCTATCGGTTGAGCACATGCGAACCACAGGACCTGAAGATGCAGCAAAAAGGGCATCATTGGCAGCGCACGGCCCGGCTGTAGCTGGGAAGTTTGGTTAGACAGGCAAAAGGTGAAAAAGAAATCACAAGCTTGAGCTTCAGAGCCCGACACGGGTTCTGACCCACCTCGTGCTGATTAGCAGACAAAAATTGGAGTTCCAGATCTCCAACTGCACATATAGCAGGAAGACCTTCTCTAAACTAGGCAGCACGAGTCTGGTCTCCGTGCTGACTGTCAATATGCGGTTGATTTTTGACTCACAGTTGCCTTTTGGTACCCAATTCCCCGCGTCCCTCGTAGGTCTTGCATGTTGTCTACAGCACCTAGTAATAAAGCAGGCCCGGCGATGCCGGCAGAATTCCCAAGCTACAGGATGGTAACATTTCCAGCTAGCACGGGTTAAAGACAGGGTCTCTCTCTCCCCCAAAACGACCATGGGTTTTCAGCAAATCCACCCCGAAGAAAGCAGAGCCAGCCACAGCCATTTGTGGCCCGTGGTGTTGGGCGAGACGCTGCCCAGTTTGCGCTGGAGTCAAAGTCCATTAGCGCCGCAGCAAAAAGCCAGCAGCGCCTGACTTCCTAATGAAACCCAATGCCGCTATTAAACGTCCAGGCTGTGAATTATTAACAGCGTTCCACCCAGCGCCTTATCACGGGCAGCCTGGAAATAATCACCTGCTTTCAAGGGCAAGTTCAGCTGCCTTCGTCTGACCTAGATTCTAGCATTTCCCCCCCCAGCCCCCACCTGTGCATTATTTACATTTTCAAATCGACACGCTTAACACGTGGATTACCAGCCTTCCGTGCAAAGATGGGCAAGGGAGTGAAGGTCACTGCTCCCTCTCTTTTGGAAAGGGACGAACTGAAAGGCAGGCAGAAAGGGTGTGCATTTTCTGTGTTGTTTTATTTTTTTTGATACGGTTTGGCACTGAAAACGCACGTGCCGGAAAAGAAATTGAATGTTGACACGAAGATGGAGACTAATTTGTAGGGTTGAGAAAGACAAGGCATTGCAAGCGCCCCATCGCCCTCCCAGCCTCCTGTCTGCTGCCTCACTTTCCCTCTGGAGACCCTCTGCTGGCAGAGGAACCCATCACACCCTCGCTTCTATCAGGGGCTGATCCATGCCCCAAATTTCTCCTGAGATTCCTCACGTCCCAAGCGGTACCTGGGCAGCTGGATGGATGCTCCCCTTGCTGCCGGTGCAGGCTGAGCAGCAAGCCGTGCTGTGACGTGAGAAACGTGACAGCTACGCTGCGCAAGGGCCTGGCTTCTTGCCTGATAATTGGCTCAAAGAAGAAGGAAAAAAAAAATAATAAAAAAAAATGTTTGCAAGAGTATCGTGGAGAGACATCAAGCCGGGGCTATTAATAACAGGCGAGACATAACCTGCAGGCCACACCAAGGACGTGTCATAGGGCCTCTTGGTGAGGCCAGCCTCTGGTATGTGCCTGAGTGGGGAGGTAAATGCAACCCTCACCTCTTGTGGACCTGCAGCTGCTCGACCTTTACGCTGAATGTCGTGGTGCTTTGTGATGTTCTTGGGAAACACCCCAGGAGTGCTCCTCCCACTTACCAACGACATTCGCTCCGTCCTGTGCCCGTCCCTACCACTGTGAAGGATGCCACGATAGACAGGCATCACCCTTAATCCTCGCTCAGCTGAGCTGCCATACCTAGAAGCAGTCTAAAATAGCCTTTGGCTCTCCCTTGGCCATTGCTAACCAAAACAACCCACTGGCAGCTCCCATGTGGCAGTGCTGAGGGTGCTACAGGAGCACACAGAGGCTCCGTGTCCAGCCAAAGCGGGCTGTAAATCCATCAGACAGCAAGCTGTGCTTGCCTCTGTGACATGTGAATCCTATCCCTGGTGATCACAGTGCATTATGCTGGGAATGTGCCTGCCCAGCCCCTGCAGCTGCTCAGTGCCATGGAAGTCCCTCCATCTTCAGGACTGCCAATGCAGATATTTTTTTTCCCCTGAATATACTGCATTTATTTGTAGCACCTCAAGAATTTCCCTTGCTTTGTTTTCTGGCCACCTTCCTAGTTGTTTTTTTCTTTTTTTGCTAGGCAATTTGGGTTGTTATTTCATGCCAGGCTGAAAATCATGGAAAGTTATTGCTTGAGTTACAATGGGGTCTTGACTTGTCTCTGAGATGTGCTGTCTAAAACTCCCCTTTATACAACCCGTATTTATACACAGCCCTGTGGCATACAGACCACAGGCCATCTTTCTGAGGGATCCGATCTGCTATCACCTCACTGACCTCCAGTGATACTCTACTGAGCACAAACCATTCCTCCACGGAGCCTGAGTGTCTCCCTTTCCTGCCAGCACCACGCAGAGACAATGGTGTGTTCCTGCTCAGCACAATTTTCTCTTCTATAAACCACAACTGGCTTCTGGTTTACGGCAACGAAAGCAGATCTCTTTATTTCACTGTTTTACTAGGAAGTAAAATTACTTCGTAGTGTGCAACCAAATCCTCTCGTTAGAGTGAAAGCAGGGATGGCCTCAGGCGTGAGACCACCAAATGTCACCCCAAATGCTGACTGCTGAGACAAGATGCTCCACACAGGGCAGACACCCAAGGGCACAGCTAAATACATCTCCCTTTATTGAAAGGAGATGGGGAGAGACAGGCCAGTGATCTGGGATGGCCTAAAAGCCATGCAGAGTGTGAGGAAGGGCAGCCTGGGAGAGAAGGCTGACACGGGTAGATAAACCCAACCCTGTTCCTTGTCAGTGTCTTTGCTTGCCCATCCTGCTACTTCCAATGCACAGCCACCAGGCAAGTAGCTAGTTAGAGAGTGGGTCTGCCTTTGAGCTGGAGGAGGAGGAGAGAGGGATCTGGAAAACGATGCAGAGCCCAAAGGCCAGAAATGCAGGTGATGATGTCCCAGCAACACTGAATGGGGATGATGGGAGACTGAGACTTCCCAGACTGAAGGAAACCACAGTGGGGGGCCTTTTCCATTTCTATCAGATGCCCTCACGGATCTGAGGACCTACCAGCAGGATTCCCCTGGACCAACATGGTCATCCTGCTCCACCACAGTGCTCCAAATTAGAGGAGAGCAAGGAACTAGTGAAAGCTTACTCCTCCGCCAAAGACAGGGGAGGAACCTCAGATTGAGGCAGGATGCCCATTTCTCATCCACACAGCAAGCAGCTCTGCCCCACACATTCCCCTGAGGAAAGGAGGAGAAAAATGTGTGTTACGCCCTGACCAGAAGCCGGCCAGCAGCTCCCAGCCAGATTGGTCATAAAACTGCAAAATAACCTTGTCGTTTAGCCAAGCCATGCCTCCTGCGGAAATAATTTAGTAAAGCGTGTGCAACACCAATCAGAAGGCCCATGGGAAACACCCCTAAAGACAGGTATAAAGTTCCATCAAAGTTTCTTCCAGGAGAGGTTAAGAACATCTTCTAAGATTATAGAATCACAGAATATCCCGAGTTGGATTGACCCACAAAAATCAATGAGTCCAGCTCCTGGCCCCACATAAAACCACTCAAAAATCAAACCGTATTTCTGAGAGCGTTACGATCACAAATGGCCAGTCACTGCAGTGAAGTTTTGTAATGCAGCCATTTCTCCAGATGCCTGGACCTTGACTCACTTTCACTTTTACTTTCCATACTGTTTCGAGGTAAGGAACAAATGAAGACTCGGTAGTTTTCTTGGCACAAGCAAATCGCTCCCACCACGGTGTTTGAGTTTACCTTGAAGGAGGTCTGAGTGCCTGCAGGGAATGTTGCCAGTAGAAGGCACAGCTATGGTTTGCACCCCACTGAAACCCATACGCTTGATCTGGGCCTTCTGTTTGCTCTTCAAGGAAGCTTTTAACAAAAAAAGGAGGCTTGGTACAGAAAAGAACTCCACTGCACTGGAGTCAGAGGCTTCCTTGACTCACAGCATTGGCAGAGTTGGACTTCAGAGCTGGACGCAGGCCACAGAGACCTTAAAATCCCAGTGAGGTTCGAGCCATGCTGTCTGGAAAGGCTCTCCGCTGGGCTCTGAGCCTGCTGCCCATTGCTAACTCGGGACGGGGTTATTACCGTGTATTGGCTCTAAACATTTTCTCTGTTTAGAGGAGCCGTATTTTCTCCAGTTGTTGCAAGAGCCTTTCCTCTGCCGTTAACCCTTCCGACAGGGACAGTCAAGAATGTGCAGGATATCTGTCCTCCCCGTTGGTGTGAATCCCACATTTCCTTGGTTCCTCCCAGGAGGAGATGGAGAGAAGACAGCTTTCCTTCATAATCTCTCTCTTCCATGGGCTAAGGAGTACAAGTGCCTGTTATTCCTTCCTCTGAGGTAACGCGAACAGAGTCCATCAAAGTCCATCTGCAGGCTCTGGAGAGATGCCAGGGACCATGGCGGCCCTGCTGGCCTCTGCCGCCGCACACCCTCGGAACAGAGGCCCACCCTACAGAAGGGGCACACCAGGAGCCCTCACAGCAGGCATCCTCCACCCTGCTTGCCACCCAGCACCGCACGTGCTGGCAGCCAGCCCCTCCGTGCTTCGTTTGGATTGAACTGTTTCGGCCTGTGCTCAGGGACAGCCCGTGGCTACGCGCAGCCAGGACAGCACAGGGAGGCCTCCTGGCCCCAGGGGTGAGGCAGGCCGCTCACCCAAGCTGTAACGCACGGCCTGCTAGGTACCACCACCACCCTGCCCGACTGGCAGCTTTTGCAGAGCCTGGGACTGGTTATATTACATTTAGGGAGAAAACCTTTTAATTTCATGTCCCCACGTAACAATGAAGTACGAAGGCTATGCTTAGAGAGAAAGCAGGCCAAGGAGCTGAGGTGGTACCAGGGTGGTACCAACATGGTCATCCTGCTCCACCATAGTGCTCCAAATTAGAGGAGAGCAAGGAACTAGTGAGAGCTTACTCCCCTGCCAAAGACAGGGGAAAGCAGGGGAAGCGACATCTCCCATGAGGTGAGGAACAAATAGCATCTCTCTTAAGCAAGGTCATGAGACTGAGGAAGCAGCCTCTGAAGGCATGAAAGGATACGTGCAGCTGGACCTCGGTGCAGAGGAGCCAATGCTCCTACAGACAGCAAAAGCCCAACACCGAAAGGAGTTGGCAAACTGGCAGCCCTCTGAGGTTAGCAACCCCTTTGGGGGGGAACCCAAAGGACCTCGAAGGATTTGGGGATGAAAAAAGTAGTTAGCAGATCAAGGGGCCTGGAAAGGGAAACAGGCAGTACAGCCTTTTTTTGTGAATGGCTTCAGTGACAGAGAAGAGGGAAATTTGTGCACGTGCCCAGGGCTACTGAGGAGCAGGTATGTGACGGAAGGATCAGTCCTACAGAGCTCTAAGGCCCAGCACTGCTTCTCTGCATTTGTTCTTTCAGTGAGGCAGGATGGAGAAACCAGCACCTAGCCTAGCCCACACTGCTGGACCTGAACGTGACTGCAGAGGAATGCTGTGAAGCAAAAGCACGCACGAGATATTAAGGCCACGGTGGACATTTTGGTTATGATCACTGGGTTTTAAGCCTGTTGGCAAGGTTTCCAGACACGCAGTTTTCCCGTGAAGTCAGCTGACAGACCAGGTCTGGAGCCAGGGCCTCACCATCTTCCATGTAGGGAATTAAACCTCGTGTGATTCCACTCCCCCCGCTCCCTACATTTCAAAATGCTGTTTAAAAATAGGATGTTTCTGAGTTCAGCCTAGGGAAAACCATAGGAACAGTTGCTACCCAAAACAGTGTTGCCACGAGTTGTGTATACCGAAAGACTGTGAAACGAGTTCAGAAACCCGGTGACCTCAGGAGAGGTAAAAATGGCTGCAAAAGGAACCCTTTGCAATTCAAAGGATTCACTTCCTTACCTGGTTCCTGCCAAAGGAGATGAACGCTTTTTAACTATTCAGCCCCCCCCCAAAGTTATTAAGTATACTAGTAACAAGTTAGCTGAAGTCCTAACATCTTTTTCTTTTTTTTCTTTCTTTTCTTTTCTTTTCTTTTCTTTTCTTTTCTTTTCTTTTCTTTTCTTTTCTTTTCTTTTCTTTTCTTTTCTTTTCTTTTCTTTTCTTTTCTTTTCTTTTCTTTTCTTTTCTTTT
>CM021734.1:24604184-24624108 GCA_011075105.1 Heteronetta atricapilla | reverse complement strand
TTCTTTTCTTTTCTTTTTTTTTTTTTTTTTTTCTTTTCCTTTCCTTTCTTTTCTTTTTTGATGCCCATACTACTTTTCCTTTCAAAAATATCTTTGCCATGCAAAAGAGCAAAAGCCAGCAGTGTTTGATTGGGTCTTTGTATGTTTGGCTTCTGTGCATTTCAGGAGAGAGAGAGAAGTATGCAAACATGGGAACAGAGCCAGCACTTGCAAAATTCATGAGAAAAATTACAGTGTCTGCTTCTGCAGAAGCACTGGCTCTGATGCATTTATAATTACACAACCCACCAACAGAAAATAGAAGTATGCAGGATGGCCACTTGTACATAGCTGTCTTTCCCTTCTCCCTCCAGAAGCACAGGGACATCAGGTCTGAGCAGTTTCTTGGCCTCTGATACTGTATGACCAGATCAAGACAGATGAATAAGTCATCTGCAGTCTATCCATCACTCAGAGCCAGCTCAGTGAAAGAGAGCTCCTGCGAAGGTCAGAAGGCTGCAGGAAGGAGGAAACTGGTGCAGCAGGCGTTCAGTCTGCTGCAGCAGAAAACACCCATTGCAACTTCTCCAACAAAGAAATTGAGGCTAAGCATGCCAATAGAGGGAGTCCTCCTCTCTGGACTTCACAGGCCACCTGATGGTGCAGGACTACTGATGATGAGAGCTTTCCTATCACTGATGGCCCCTGACAAGCCAGGCTGGAGGTAGAGAGATGTTGCTCCATGCCACTTGGCCAGGCAGTCCATCCCAGCAGTTTTGAGCTCATTTCCAGGACAGAGGCAGAGGAGGAAACAGGTTCTTCAGGTCCCAGTGCCAAGCCTGAGATGATGTGACCTACTGCCACAGCCCCACAGTGACTGCAGGTGGGCACCAGGTAGCAACACCATATTCAAGCGTACCAATACGGGATATAGTGAAGCTGTTGTAGCCCTGCTTTGGTCCACTGTAAGGCACTAAGATCACACAGCTCATCTCTTTCCCTTAGGTTCTATCACAACGTGAGACCCTGCAGAATCAGCTAGGCATGCAGATGATGGTATGCCCAAGGTAAAAGGCCAGTGACTTGCCTCTGGCAGAACAGGCGCTCTCCACTCTTAACTCTTGATGAGTTAAGCAAAGTGGCCTCTTTGTCTTTTGTCTACCCAAAGACCTCTTCTACGTTGCTGGGAGGACAAGCCAAGTACAGATCACCTTTGAGTCAGCTACTTGGCTCCAGACAAGCCATGTAAAACAGAACCCAGAACAAGAGCAACTCACCGGGAACTGGAAGGCCTTCCCAAGAAGAAAAAAGGCTCTCAGAAGTGTTCAGAAATATATACAGCCTTAAAGCCTTGTGTTGTGTAGCAACACAAATAAAATAATTTCTGCCCAGTACTAAGTTTCCTCTTCAAACACAGAAGAGAGACTGGCCCTGAATTTCTCAACAGCACTGAAACTCAAAGCTTCCACCTTGGTTGTTATTTTCTGTTAAGCACAAACCTTAAACTAGGTGTGCTTCCAGCAGTGCATGTATTAATTATTGCAGCTGGCTTAAGTGATGGATAATCATTATGAAAATGCCTGCAGTCGTGTAAGTGTCCATTGGAACCTATTTTCTGAACATTATTGTGCTCAGCTGTGGAGGTATTATCGTTTTTTCATCCTCCACTGCTAGCTGTGCTTGCCACCCCACGTGAAGTTGTCTAAACTCACCTGGTCAACAGTTTGTTCCAGCCCGAGCTGGAAAAAAGGACACCTGAAAATGTTCTCTGCGTGATGGAGGGTCTCATCTTGAGAAAGGTCATTGTAAAACACAAACAGCAAAGAACAGGGGACTCTTGGTTGAGCGTGCACAATGTGGAAATCTATCCTCAGCCGATTCTTCTAAAGCAAACAATCTTAAACACAGTGTCTCTGCAAAAACAGTACATATCAGGGAACTGCAAATACCTGAAAATTGGAGTGACATGTTGAGTAAACCCCACTTTGGTACCTTCTTACATTTGTCTGGCTAGAGAACAAGAAAAAACCCTTTCTATATGAGAATAAATCAATAATTCACTATCTCAGCAGTACCCAGACAGATGGAGAGTCTGTTACACCAAACATTAGCAAGTTTAGAAAAGAACATAGGGCCTAAAAACAAACAACAAAAAAAAGCACAACAAACAATCAAAAAAACCAAACACTAACAACTTGGGGAAAACAACTATGGTGCTTTTTTGCTTTTTTTTTTAAGAGCCTCAGGAATAGGTGAAAGTTGAAACTGAGCATCTCATAAGGTAGTTCTTATGGCTGTGAACACCCTCCTGGGTTTATTCATTTATTTCCAGAACTGGCTTCCAACTGGGTTTGTTGGGAAATGTTTGTCCTTCTCATCTCTTGCATGGCCCTGGAAATGGAACTTGGGATCACCTTGCACCCCTAAAAAGGGGTCTGGATACAGACACCAAGCAAAAGTGTTAAGTTCAAGTGCTTTGCCTTGACCCTTCCCTCAGTTTTTGCTTCTCTCAGAGCATATTCAGACTCTGCCTGCCTGATGTGACGTTTTCCCAGGTGTCAAGATCTCATAAGCACCTTGAGTAAAAATTTCCCCACACCCTTCCTCTCCCCTACAGTCATGGCTCAAGAGAAAGGTATGTCTTTGTCATTCATACGTACAGAAACCAACCAGTCCAAGGGCTGTTCCTGCCTTCCTGCTGATGAGTGGTTTTTCTTTTCCTTTTCTTTTATGACAATTTATTATTTTGGGGGCCTATTTACAGCTAATATCTGCTCACCCCTCACTCCTGTTTTTTGACATCTTCCTTTATGGAAGCCCCCAAAATGGACACTGTGCTCGTGCCACAACCCTACAGACACCAAGCAGAGGGCAACCAATCATTTCCCTGCTCCCACGACCTGGGTGCAAGCTGAGGACTGAAGACACATAGCTTCATAATACCTAGGATGATTTTGGCTCATACGAAAAATGGAGTGAAGCCAGATGAACACCATCGAGAACGTGCTTGGAGGTGAAGTTATTCTGAGAGGCTGTGGGCCCCTGGGACTGTGGCCACACTGCATTTTGGCCACAACAACCCCATGCAGCGCTACAGGCTTGGGGCAGAGCGGCTAGAAGACTGAAGAGGAAAGGGACCTGGGGGTGTTGGTCGATGCTCACCTGAACACGAGCCAGCAGTGTGCCCAGGTGGCCAAGAAGGCCAATGGCATCCTGGCCTGTGTCAGGAGTGGTGCAGCCAGCAGGAGCAGGGAGGTGATCGTCCCCCTGTGCTCTGCTCTGCTGAGGCCGCACCTCGAGCACCGGGTTCAGCTTTGGGCCCCTCACTACCAGAAGGACATCGAGGCCCTGGAGCGTGCCCAGAGCAGGGCTACAAAGCTGGTGAAGGGCCTGGAGCACAAGGCCTGTGAGGAGCGGCTGAGGGAGCTGGGGGGGTTTGGGCTGGAGAAGAGGAGGCTCAGGGGAGACCTCATTGCTTTATGCAACTGCCTGAAAGGAAGGTGTGGGGAGCTGGGGGTCGGCCTCTTCTCACAGATAACTAGTGATAGGACTAGAGGGAATGGCCTCAAATTGTGCCTGGGGAGATTTAGATCGGGTATCAGAGTCCAAGAACAGGCTGCCAAACAAGCTCTCCAGGGACCCTGAATGAAAACCACTACCAACGGTAAGATGCTGATGGGAAAAAAAAAGCAGCATGATTTTATGCAGAACTTTGGGAAGGTGTCTCAGGTGGCAGCCTGAAGCCAGCACCCTACCCCCCCCAGCTCTATTTTCAGTCTCCTCTAGAATAATATTGGCTACTTGACAAGTTTGGTGTTGACACAGAATTTGTTCCTGATATGCCAGGTAAATGGGGATCAGTTTGCCACCATGCTGTCACAAAGGGTCAGAGTCACCTGTGAAACAGCGCAGGCCCCAGGCCAAACACAGAGACAAGGCCACAACAGCATTAGCTGCCTAACTCAGAAAGCCTTTGACTGCAACATTATTGCCTAAATTTAAGGGTAGCAGGTTGAATTATTCATTGCAAGCAGACTCTCTGGCAAACCTTAGCCTCACTTGTGCTAGCTGCTAATAGGCTGTGGGCAAGCTGCCTCTTTGCTTACCGATCTGTTTGTTACGCGGAAACACACGGGCTGCTCATGCAAAGCGCTTTTCGTGCACAGCCCAGCCCAGGAGCCGTCTGCCAGCCCTCCACTTCTGCAGCTGCCTGCTCACGAGCGGTGCAGTGCCACAAAGACAACGTGTCCCCGCTGCCTGTAGTACCAGCACATCCCACCTGCGAGTAGAGAGTGGTGCAGCCCAGGGAGGAGGAGGATTCTGCCTGTGAATTGTGTGGGTAGATTTCACTGTCCTGTTTTTTTTTTTTTTTTTTTTTTTTGCAGATGCTTATGCATTTATTTCCTTGTATCCATTTTTCCGTGCTTGTTTTCCTCCAGAAGGTTATCCTGTTTCCCCAGTGCTTTCTTTTTTATTTTTATTTTTTATTTTTTGGCCTGTCTGGGGCAGCAGACTGTCTCCTGAGTTCACTGTTAGACGGAATTCACTGTCCTACTCGCAGCCACTGCTCTGTTCCTTTCTGCCTTCAGCAATCTCGCGGCCATTTCCAGCTCCCCTGGCTAAAACTCAAAACAAAGCACACCCAAAGCTTGTGGAGGAGGCTGGTGCTGTGCTATCAGTGCTTCAGGTACACCCCTTTGGAGCCTTGTACTGCTATTTTCACAGGCAGAGCTCTGTTATCTAAGTTTTTTGTTTGTTTGTTTGTTTGTTTTGTATTTTTCTTTTTGCAACAGAGGGCCAGTTTTCTTACCAACCACAGAAATTTAGCCGGTTTAGCAGGTAAAAGTCCTGAGAGGCAACAGCACCTAACCCCAAAAGCACCAAGACGCAGAATCTGAAGTGAAACATTTTGCTCTAAAAAGCTGTAGAGCTGTAACTCCTTCATCCCAGCTTCAATACTTGCACCGCACCACCACAAAACAAAACAAAACCCAAACCAACCAAACGAAAAAAAAAAACCACTCTTTCTTCACTTCATCAAGTGCTTCGGAGATTTTTTCTCAGCTCTGAATCTGTTCAAGACTAAACATCAACGGCTAACCACCCTGATGTGCAATCAGGTTCTTGGCAAGTAATTTATTTGCCACAAATATCAGCTCCTTCGCCACTCCTGTGCAAACAGGAAGCACAGCAGGAGGTGATCCCAACCTTAACAACGATACAGCAGCTGTCACCATCCATTTTCACTTAAGTGAATAAAAAAAAGGAAAACAAAAAACAAAACAAACAAACAAAAAACAAGATAAATATGAGGGCTAGCTGTCTTCCTCCCATGCTTTTTGGGAAGGCTAAGCAGCTCTGAGCGAGTTTTCTCTCGGGGCATCGTTCTAGTGCCCACACACTTGAGCAATAATGCTACTGGAGGTATCTCGAGCCTCCAGTCTGGCCTCCGGGTGTTGCTTCAGGACACAGAAGGACTCCTGCAGGTCCCATACGGTATGTGCAGGCTTTGTGCAGACAGCTCACGTGCTGTAAGGACCAGACAGCTATGTTTAGCTAACTAAATCTTTCCCATAGCCCAACCAACATACTTAGAGAGTGTAAGATAAGTATGTTGTTTGTGCTAACTTCTGAGCAAGAAGAAATAAAGTGGAACCGGAGATAGGACTGGAGTGAAAACTAGGTATCTACGGAAAACCCAGCAAGCAGGAAACATTTCTAATCAAAATGCATCCTTCCTTTCCTGGAGAAAACAACCTCCTACTCGATCCTCTTTTGCCCACTAAACCCTGCCCCAAAATACACAGTTCATCTAGCTTCCTTGAGAGATTCTGTAGAGGATGTCTAGAAGGAATCACGGACTCATTTTCTATCTCAACACCTGTCATTTGAGGTTGCAGCCTGCGGAGGGGATCACCTGTTTTGTTCCAGGACACTGGAGACCTCTGCAATCCTTTGAGCCTGATGTTGTATTTACAGAGCCTGCAAGGATGGCTCTTTTTGGATACTTTTCAGGCCATCTGTACATGACACCTGCCCACCAGAGCTCCCTGCAATACTCACAAACCTTACCTGAGATCTAGCTTCTTCTGGATGTTCCTCGAGGACTTCTTCATTGGTAGCTGAGTTCTTGAAGTTATTCGACTTCCCATAATAGAATGACTTTCTCTGAACAAAATTTCTGTTAGGCTTCTGCAAAGTCAGCTGTACATTATGGAAAATACTCTTCTGGCTCTGCCTCTGTCAATAAACAGAAAGGGGCTTCTCTAATTCACGGCACCATCTGTCCTCGGTGGTCTGGATCACCATCTCCACTCTCAGGAATGCAAAGTTCCCTTGACCGGCATTTTCTGTAACAGCACAGAGGTTATACCAGTTCATCAAAAGTGGCATCTCACAGTCCCAACAACTGCAGTTTGTCACTAGACAGGAAGCTTCCTGGCACTGAAATGAGTCAGATCCATGTTAAATGCACATGAAAAAGAAAACCAGAAACGATGCTCCAGCAAGTGAGGAAATTCTCCCACCTGAGCAGGCAGGTACCTCTGTATCATCACCCTCAGCAAAGACATAAGCAGTGACCTGAAAAGTGGAAGGGACATCCTGTTGTGAGCAAGAAAGACAGGAGGGAAATAGGGAACAGCTGCAGCGCTTCAGGACCAGTGGTCAAAAAGATCATACGCTTCCCAGTATTTTCTACAGAAATGTTTCATGTGCATACAGAATCAACCAAGCCCAGGGTTTCTTCTACAGCATTTCCAGTTTCCAAATCCTCATGAAATTATGTGTGTGCATCACTTCTTTCCCCAGCCCTTCAAGTAGCCAGCTTTCAACATGTTTATTAAAAAAATATAGATGATATTTTTCCCTCTTTCAAGGCCAAAGCAAGAACAGAAGTTTTCCAAGCCTGAAGGCTAATGACAATCTGTCAGAAAAAAAGGCACGTGAATGGGCTTGCTCAGTGAGTCTTGTAAAACATTCCTCTGCTGGCCCCCACACAGCAGATCTGAGGAGATGGAGGAGGGTCTGAAGGAGAAACATGCCAGTGTGGCCTTGGCAGATTAGCCGGGGAAACAAAGCAAAAGCACAGCTAAAAGGAAAATGTTTCCAGTGTTCAGCAGGCACCAGCAGGCACCAAATCGATGCTCTAGGACAGAGCATACGGTTGCTTGATTTCTTTTACAGCCACGCTCCACCCAGTATTCTCATCTCTAACAAGTTCCCCTTATCTCCAGGGCTGAGGACTGGCAAGTGTGGTGACCTGCTGGGTGGTTTTATTCTCAGCAGAACACAGCCTGACTTTCCAGGCTGATGCATAGCAAGAAACGGTGTTAGTAGGAAAGAACAGTCCTCTATCAATATTTTCAATTGGAAAAAAAAAAAATTAAAATAGCAAGCACTTAGTAGGCGAAAATCACCATTCAGCTGTGCAACAACATTTATTCTGACACTGGGATTCCTAGGTACGGCCTGAACCAGTGCTTCCTCCTGCTGGGGCGTGCGGGGCCAGGGATATCTCACTGCTGCTCAGCGGCCCACGCTAATACTTGCACAGCACAGCTGGGTGCAAGGGAAGGCCGAGGCTGTGCAGGAGACGAAAGCCCACTTTTCATGAGCACAGAGGAGAGCAGTTACCCACACGCAGGATTTAAGATAGCGGGAGCAGGGCAGTGCTGCCCACAGGGCACCCCCGAACGAACTGGCTGCAGAGGAGCTGCCTGGGCCGTGCTGTCACATCTGAAACCAGAACACACCCACAGGTCACCTCTGCCATAAAGAAGCTTGTTACTCATCCAGAAAAGCCTTTTCCTTAGTTCACTGCAATCACGCTCCTTTAATTGAAGGAGCACTTTCACAAAGCTACTTCAGGCTTTGCTCCCCAAGCACAGATCCCTCGTTTAAAGAGCGCCGGGGCAAAAGCAGTCGGCGTCAGAGGCTGTGAACACAGACCGAACCAGCAGGAGCCCATCAGAGAAGCAGCTTCTCGTCCTCCAGAGTCCCTGCTGTGTCTCTGTTTGCAGATCACAAACCCATGAAGCAGGAATGTCTGCTGAAACGCAGCGCTAGCTGGCTCCCCGTTACAGCTTCAGCTAGGCCACAGCCAGGCCCAAGGCAGAGCAGGAGCAGGCACTTGGTGCAGCAGGACGGTGTCCTACACACCTACCCTGTTCCCAAAGGCTCCAGCTATTACCTGTGTGTCCTGACACCTGCCCCCCGACAGGTAAGACCTCCAATTTCTTTTTAACGAGACTCTTTTTCCTGTGAAACCTTTAAGCTGTGGTGAGAAAACACTGCTTCCACACACGCGCTGAGCAGGCCAAGACTGCAAGGAAGCACCAGGAGTTCTTCGAGAGCACGAGAGAGAGCATCAGCTCGAGATAAGCTGACGCTTTTACCTATTTCCTCTGCTGGGAACAGCCCCCTATCCTCACTGATATGTTAATTTCTGACAAAATATGGAAATGGCAGTGGCTACCTCACTGTTCGACAAGCACAGACAGGAGCAGTTTCCATGGACGACCGACCTGCTGTGACTTGTCCCCGCAGCCATGCCTTACCAGCAGGTCCGTGAGCGTTTACAAACAATTGTGACCTCTTCTTCTCCGTGCAGCTAGTGATATTTACTCAGACAGTGGTGATGAGACGGAGGTCATTACTCTTTAACCTTTCTGAGAAACCCTTTTTCCCCCTCTAACAAAACCCCAAGATTCTGTGAATCCCTCTCCCATTCACATGTGCATATTAAGAAATCTACTTGAAAGTGTGTTCTTGTTGAAATGTCTCTAACAAGTTTGCCCGTCTGCAGTAGTAGTGGAGTTGCTCAAGAACGGCTCCTGAAATGTGAAATTTAAACAACAACCAACCAACCAAAAAGCCTCCTACTACCATTAGCAGTAACGTCTGCATGTTTGTTGTTTTGGTTTGTTCTTTCCCTGCAGAAAAAGGAAATAGTTGTTACAATTGTCAGTTTTTCCAGCATGAGATGACTCGTTGAGAGCAGCCCTGCAGAGGACTTCGGGGTTCTGGTGGACGAAAGGCTCGATGTGAGCCAGCAGTGTGTGCTTGAGGCCTAGAAGGCCAACCGTGTCCTGAGCTGCATCACCAGAGGGGTGGCCAGCAGGCCGAGGGAGGGGATTGTCCTCTACTCTGACTGCCCTTGTGAGGCCCCATATCAAGCACTGCGTCCAGGTCTGGGGCCCCCCGCACAAGAAGGGTGTGGAGCTGTTAGAGAGGGCCCAGAGGAGGGCCACAAGAACAGTCAGAGGGCTGGAGCACCCCTCTTGGAAGAAAGGCTGAGAGCTGAGGATGTTCAGCCTGGGGAAGGCTCCAGGGAGACCTCACAGTGGCTTTTCAATGCTTAAAAGGGGTCTTACAAAAAGGATAGTGAGGGACTACTGAGGTAATGGCAGGATACGAGAGAATGGTCTTAAACTAAAAGAGGGCAGATTTAGACCAGACATTAGGAGGGAATATTTCACTCAGAGAGTGGTCAGGCACGGGAACAGATGGCCAGGAGAAGCTGTGGATGCCCCATCCTTGGAGGTATTCAAGGCCAGGCTGGATGGACCTTGGCCAGCCTTGCCTAGTGGTTGGCATCCCAGCCCACGGCAGTGGGGTTGAAGTTAGATGATCTTTGGGGTCCCTTCCAACTTGACCCCTTCTGATTCTGTAACTCCTCTAATATTCCCTACAGCAAAGATACATCCAGCAAGGTTCTCTGCACGAGCAAGTGAAACCTGAAAAAAACGTTTGCAACACAAACATCACTACTAAAATCACCCTACCACTTATTTATTTATTTATTATTTACTTAAATGTCTCCTTCACCTTTAGTATAAAAGCATCCAGGAAAACATATCCTTTGAAGCATTGTGAGCTAGGTACATTCTTGAGATATGAGCCTCCTAACCATGGTAACATTGCTAGTGCACCAAAGACTGACCACACAGGCCACGCTGAGACCTCCAAGCTTGTCAAAGCCCTGGTTTATGGAATGAATTCAGTACCTTGTTTTAAAAGATACCAGCTTATTTTAATACAACGGTGTACATTTCAAACAAACAAACAAACATTGATAAACTTCATTTTAAAAAATCACAGAATCAACCATCCTGCGATTCTGTGAAAAGTTTTAATTAGTTTACAGTCTGACATTAATACAGTTTATGTTTAAAAAATGTCTGGAATTACTCTACCGATTTCTACAACTCTGATTAAAAAAAAAAAAAAACAACACCTCTGGCAATAAATAGAAAGCAATCTAATATTTAACCCTTATTTCAAAATACCATTCTGAAGTTATTTAACAAAAATAAACAATTCTGTACTTAATGTAAAATTACAATAGCTCTTCGCTTATGAAACCTGTAGCATAATCCATAACAAATACTTCTTCCATTGGACTGTGAGCGTAGTTACAGACCTGTAAATAAGACGAGTGATGAAGCCTGTGACACTGCCAGTCTCCTGCAGAGAGATTTGCTGAGCTAGACTCATTTTTATCATAAAAAACCTTTACCACGGAAATTCAGAGACAAGAGAAGTTACTATGCTTGTTCACAATTCCAGAAGAGACAATATTATGTCTACAGTAAACAAATAATTAATTAAAAGTTTGTAGCGAATACAGGACTAGAATTAGGTGCTCAGAGGAAGCATATCAGAGATTTTATCTTTCTGAAAATACAGCAAGGATTCCTACAGAAAGAGGAAAATGTGAAGTTCAACAGAAGGCTACAAGTAAAAGAAATACTCACTTACAGAGAAAAAATATGAACATCATTCTAAAGTAGCTGTCCCCAGGTGCCCACAACAGGGCCTGTAGCTATGAGTGGAAAGAAAATTGCTTTCTTCCTACAAATCATTGGAAAATTGACGGGTATTTCTCTCTCTTACATGAATTTATAACAACATTTTCAGGTTACCAGTGAAACAGTTAACAGCCAGAAGAACAAGGGGAACCCAGAGGAGTTTGAGTAGCCAAGCAGTAAATGTCCTAAACAAACAAGGCTTTATTATGAATTATTAGTTCTGTTTCCTTAACATAAGCAGCAGAAAGAATGAATTGTAATACAAGGCTAACAAACTTTTTTTTCCTCTTTTTGACCAAGAGCAATCAAAATTCTGCTTTTCAGAACAAGGCATTGTAATGCAAAGCTGATCACATTAAAGTTGGACTTCGTCATAGCCCACTGAGATAGAGTAAACGAACGGTTTGGCCACATTTGAGTATCATTATCTGGGGCCTAGGAGGAAAGCAGGGGAAGTTAATAATAATAATTTCCTCGAGTCACACCTCATTAATAATTAATAATCATTAATAATTAGGTGTGACTGTCACTAATAAATCTGTACATACACACCTTCCATCGTTAGATTTCAGATAAAGCCATGGTAGCAGAGGTAGGAGAAGGTACCGAAAATAGCTGAGCAAGTCTCTAACGATGAATTAGAAGCTTCTTGTTTTAAGTAACAACCATGTAACAGAGAATTTTGAACTTGGTTTGAACTTACTTTTATTTCACTTCATTTTTAAGTCAAAATAGGTGACAAATGTTTAAATAGACAGTCCTTCATTTGATTTAGCTTGAGCGTAGCAGGCATAGGAAATACGATCCTCAAAGTGAAGTCCCAAAGCACCTCCTCTTTTTAAATATGGGTTAAAAAAAATTGATGCCATACTGCATGAATGAATTTTTTTTATTCAAGACACAGCTCGTATAATTGATGTGGTCAAAGACAAGCATATCCCTTAAATTAAAATAAAAAAAGAAAAAAAAAGAAAAAAAAAAAAGAAAAACAAAACAAAACAAAAACCCACACTACTTCTCTACTGCTTAGAATTGTGCTCCCATTTGTCAGACTTTATGAAAAACAATTATCAGCAGGAATCCTAAGGAGATTGCCTTATCAGCAGAGGCCAGCCCAGCCAATCTTTATTTCAGCTCCTTTAGCAACATCTTGCTTGGATGCAATGAGTAACGATATGCTGGATATCATTATAGTATGGAATAATGAATAAATACTACCCACAAGCTGGCGTGGAACACTAGTACGCAGGCCTAATCAGTCTTTGCATGTGTTTAAATTCCGTGTCCTTAAAAACTTACCACTTTGCCTGGATTTTGCATATCAGCCTTACTGCTAGGAAAGGTGCAAAAACCAGTAACAAAAACCAAATCATCAGTATAAAAACCATTGTAACGCGGGCTTCAAAAAGCTTCCACACTCTTTTTTTGAAACAAAGACCATTAGGTAAGGTGCCTTCAGGTTCTGAATCGCAGGTTTGCAGAGGTTACCATTTGATAAGCTATTAACGATCTGTAGTGGGTATGTGAGAGCAGTTCCTAACGCAGAAGCCTTGAACTGTTAGTTTCTGTAACGGGGCATCTGTGGAGCAGGGGCTCCCTCTAAGGGGGCTGAAGAGGAGACTGTCATGAGCTGTCCTGCATGCATTTTCTCGTTCACTCGCAGTTCACAGCCGTCCTGCAGCATCCTTATAGCTATCCTTGCAATGTTCTTGGAGTCGTCAAGTCCGCTGTGAGGTCTCCCGTCGTAGCTCATCCCCAGCTTTTCAAGCATGATCGTGAGCTTGGTCTGGTTCCTAGGAACCTGGTGGAGGAAGCGAACCACATTTGAGAATTAGGTTCTGCACCACGTCTTTTTAACATAACACGCTGCAAAATAAACAGATGCAGATGTTAAGTACCACGTTATTGCTTTCATGTTGCCTGCTGTTGGATCACTAACGATCTCACTTCAAAGCACCCTGCTGAGACAGACACTCATTTTTATGGTGGAGACGTAGTCAACAGGAGCCTGTCTAGACTCGGAACCATTTTAAGAGCTTCTCACCATGACAAGCACCAGCTCAAGACGTGCCAACACTGGCAACGGTGGAAGTCATGGTCCAGCAAGGTTTAACGAGACTTATAAAGAAGGAATTAGCGACGTGGTGTAGCAGAGGAAATCAGGCTTGTTTTCTTTTGAATTCTAAGGGATTAAAAAGCATCAGGATCCTGATTCTTACTGACCCCAAACTTCTGAACAGATTGGCAACACCAACAGTTGCCCACGTCTACACAGATGACAGGTGAACTAAATCTATTAAATATTAACCTCCTTTTTCCTGAGGTTATATTGAAGATAACAAATCCCTTCAAGAGAAGATTGCCAGCCGGGTCCAAATCATGTTCAGAGAAATGGTTTAGCTGCAGTAACCGGTAATTCACCAGAACCTCCAATAACCCACTTCATGGCCATCTGACAGTGAAGGGAAGCACCGAACAGCAGTTTTACATTACTTTTCTCTTGACAATTTGATGCAACTGTAGAGAGGTCCTAATCTCTTCCTGTCCCCACTACTCTGCAAAGTGGAGATATCCGACCGTAGTGATGCAACTTGGCTTTGTATTACACGAAAACAGGAAACGATAATTGCAAAATCAATACAGACTCTCTTCAGCTACTTCAAGATCCAAGAGCGCCAGTATGACATTTTAGACGATCCTTCATGCAACAATGAGCACATCTCCTGATTCTTAAAAGCAAGATTAAAATTAAAATGCAGTAGATGATACCATTGCCAATTAGTAACATGAGATGCGGGCATGAAAGACATTAGGAAATCAGCCTCCAGGCAACTGGATTAAGTTTCACTATTTTTATAGCGCACACGTAACAATCACAGGTACAACAGGACATTCAGGATAAACAAAAACTTCCTGCAAGAGAAAACCATGATCTGCACAAACCTTATAGAAGTTCCCATATGATTTGCGAATATTGATCCACTTTTTGGCAAACGAAGGGTACTTAATTCGGCTAACACGACACTGGATGTTCAAAAATTTACTCATGTCCCAAGACCTTAAAATATCGAAAGAAAAAAAAAAAGAGAAAGCCATTAATAATGAATAACTCCTATACTCCCTATTCCACCTATTGCACATCTGACACACAAAAAGGTGTCTTTTCTTTGGTGCCAGCAGAAGGAAAACTACTTAGATGAGGAAAAGCTATCTGTGGTCACGGAAAGGAATCTTTTAGTGGGAAATTCTTAATGACAGGGAAAACAAAGAGCAAAAGGAGAAACATTTTCAGTAAGTGGTTTCAGACCATTTGTTTCCAGAACTGATGGTATTGAAACAAGACCGTAATTCGTTTTAGATGAACCAGACCTTTCTGGAAAGATGAAGTTGTAACCCTACACAATTCTAGCTTTCCTTCCTGAAAGGAAGCATCCCGGCAAGTTTATAAGCTTCAAGCTAGAGGACAGCCATTTTTCCCCTCTCTTGAAGCCATTTACACAATCTCACTGCACCTATTTTCTCAAGGGTACTCCCCTTGAGAATTCCAGACATGTTCTAAACCCATTCATATAACTAGTCTTATACCAGCTTCACCTCAACGTTGTCTTTTTAAAAATTTACTATTGCTTCCGAAGAAGCCAAAAAGGCCTGTGACTGATGGCCGTTGTCCGAATCTTCAGGAATTCTGAAAAAAGAAGAGGGGCTGTGGCCAACGTAATTTTTTCAACCTGGTAAATTAGACTTCCTATAGGTTTTGTCATGTGTCCACTCATCTCTTACAAAGACTTTTTCAAACCACTCACGTCATAGGCTAGAATATTTATCTGTGTTTTACTTGAGAAAAGCGTTACAGAGTCATGCTAAGATTCCTCATGCTCTTTTTTTCCAGTTTTCTTTCAGGGTTTCTCTCTCTCCTAGTCATTTCCAGGTATTATGTGCAACGTGAAAACTAGGTGGAAACTGAGAATTACAACAAGAAGAAAGGAAAAAAAAAAAAGTCTACTCGATGTCACTTAGTTGCAGACAGAAACCTGGAAAAGAAACAGTGCCATCTAATGGACTTAAGCTTCATTTCAAACTGCTGAGTTGAGCTTTCCTGACTTAGATTGTAATATAAAAAAGGCAAAATGGCAGCGTCACAATCCACTTTTCACGATAGCGTGTCCATAAGGACGCTGAAGGTTACGGCAGGACATACCCATCTGTCAACATGCAGTAGCTGTACTTTGTTCCCAGCTCTCGCTGTCTCATCCAGTCTATGACGTTCTGTAGAACTTGAGGAAACATATCAGCTTTATCAATGATGTCCTAACAGGACAAAGAAAGGAAAAGCAAGGAACACTTAAAAAAAACACACAACAACAACAAAAACCCACAATGAACAACCAAAAAACCCTCACAACGTGAAGGGTAAGAATTATACTGGCATTTAGGCTGTATACCAGTATACATACCTCGCTGAACTGGCTTCACAATGATCTTAGAAACAGGCTACACACTAAAATAAGTGGGTAAGGGGACAGATTTTTCTAAACTGAAAAAAAAAAAGCACTGCAAAAGTACCACTAAAGAGCCAGACCTCAAATATTTAGATGTCCTGGTTTCAGCTGGGACAGAGTTAGTTTTCCCCCTAGCAGCTGGTATGGTGCTGCGTTTTGGGTTTAGGATGAGAGGAGTGCTGGTAACACGCTGATGTTTTAGTTGTTGCAGAGCAGTGCTTGCGCTCAGCCAAGGACTTTGCAGCTTCTCGCACTGCCCTGCCAGTGAGGAAGCTGAGGGTGCAGCTGAAGCTGGAAGGGGACAGACCCAGGACAGCTGACCCCAACTGGCCAAAACGTGTTACGAAGTGAATGCTTTTCCCTACAGCTCCTAAACACATGAATGACCAGCTGAGATCAATTCCAGGGTAACAGCTGGGAGAGGGCAAAAGAAACAAGGACTACATAAATAATCTTCCAGAAAGGTACCACACAAGTCTGAAAACATCAACACATCTCTTTTTTTTCATTTTTTTCCCCCCAAAAAGAAAAGTAGAAATTACCTGGGTGATTCCTGTCAGGCCAATACAGAAGTTTGAAAGTTTGGGATTAACCTCTGGCTTCACGTACTGCTGAAACGTATCCTCCTGGTGGAAGAGAGCCAAGCAATAAGCAGCAGCCCGCCACGTAGCCCGCCACGCAACTTCTTTGGCTTGCCCAGAGCTCAAAAGGCAACAGCAGCCACTTGCCCTGCCGGAGGCAAAGAGCACCGCGCACCTCCCCAGCTAGTGCGAGCGTCCCGAGTGGGCGTCACGAGATCCCCAGTGGGATGGACGCGTGGCTTGTCTGCTGGGACAGCCAGCAGGCACCACCGAGCAGGGATGGGGATGCAGGGAGGGAAAAGGACGGACTTCAATGAAGAGGAAGATTTGAGAAAAGGAGAGCATGAATAAGGAAAAGAGGAAACGAGATGCACTAACTTGTTTGCGTGTGTGTTGTTCAGAAACCTCACTTTAGCACAGATTTAGCAGTATAATACTGAAGGCTACATGCAAGTTCCACGGACAAGGGAAGCCCCAAGCCCCTATCGCTACATAAAACTTTCTGGGTACTGCTCTACAGGTAGCAAAACATCCCTGGTACTCTGCACACTCCTCTTTCCACAGTTAGAGGCGTGCACGCAGCTCCAATCGCATGCAGCATCCCAATAATTCCTGGAAACCCTCCTCCTCTTAGAACTTCCTGATAAATGTACCATTTATCAGAGGAAATCTTCAGTCTCTCCATTCCACGGGCATAGCTTCAGTTAGATAGCAGCTTTAGTTTTCCCTAAAAGAAAGATGTACAGGAACAGAGCACTTCCGAGGCTGCACAATTTCTACAGTATTTTTAAATCCGGGTTAGGGAGCTGCCAATCTATAAAGCAGGCTGCAGGAATGGTCTTAACTTGCTGAGAAGTGAGCTCACTGAACCCTCCTTTCTAGAATTCCGCATTAGTCTCCTCGTTGCCTCAGAGGAGGCCACAGACTGCCCTAATTCTTGTTTAGGATGGATCTCCAAAGGCTTAAAAATAGCTTTGTGAATCTTTAAGCATGGAGAGGAGGAGAGGAAAAAAAAAAGACACAAAAACAAAAAAAAGACTGAGAAACGGAAAGTTCCCTCAGATCAGTAGAGGGCACAGTAGAGGATTGATCTTTTCCAGCTTCTTTCTGTGATTCTTTTAGAAAAGTTAGTTTGGCTTGTAAGAGGCTCAGGGGATAGCTCTTTAAGAAAAAAAGGGTTATTTTTAATGAAGCTCAAAATCTACCTGAAAACGACTCCAGATTTTCCAAAGCAAAGAAGTTGCATCAAAGAACAGAGCACACTGACACAGTAATTGGATCACTTACTATTTCCAGGGTATGCGTGTTCAATAGGACAACAGGAAACTCAATTATTTCATGGACGAATTCAGGTGGGTTTCCTTCTTCACAGGTTGCTTCGAAGTCAACAACGCAGATATAGTCATAGTAGCTGTCTGAATTAAGAGCTTCCTTCTGCATCAGCTTCTGTTTCTTGTAATAATTCTTCAGTCTCTTCTTCAGCACATCTTTTACTCCTCTAAATAGAAGACGAGAGTGACTACGAGTAATTACACATTTGTTTAATTGCTTATTTCACTGTTGTAGCACTGAAGCTACATTCAATATTCAAAATCTTACTGTCTATAACCTGATTTTTAAGCACCAGCGCCTATGAAGTCTGAATTCCACCTTGCCACGCAGTCAACACTCCGTTATCTGGGATGCTGCAGGTGCTGTGACATCCCAGACAGCCCACAGGACTGGGTGACATCAGTGTTTTGGAAGAGGCTCAGAAGCCCAGTGCAGAGACATCCAACAGCTCTGCAGAGCAACCTCTGCTTCAGCAAGCCTCAGCAGTCCCTGCTTTTGCACAGCCTAGGCCTTCATAAATCGCTCCAAGACGACCTCTGACTCTGGAAGCAGCACTGCTTTCCCCATCTTTCCGTTTGTCCCCTCCCTGAAGCAACTGGCACTTGAGCCATTGTGCAACAGTGGCATGGTTAATTCCAGAATCCAGCTAAAATGCCCGCATTTTAAAATTGTGTCCGTTTAAGTTTTAAAATTGACCTTGATTGACTTGATTAAAGTCAAGTAATCTAGAATCCATCTGTCAAAAACTTGCCGGCTTCGAATCTGTGACTAACACTCTCTGTGGCAAGTGAATAAAGTCCCTTACTGCTAGTTTTTAAACACAGACACTGCAATATACAAATAGAGGTGCTAGAAACGCCACATACCAAACCAGAGCTGAACAAACCAGGTCCATTTACCCTTGGAAAAAGTTGTTTTTGAAGTTTTACAATGCAAATGTAATGACAGCAGCAGCGTTGCAGCAAGCGATATTGTTAGAAAAGCAGTCCACTGATCCACAACGAAGAACTGGCATCAGACTATTAAACTTGAGTTTGAGAAGTCAAAATTACTTTATTATTTCCCCCCATCTAACTGATAATAAAATGAGTTGAAAGAGGTGATGATCTACCAGCAAAATAACCTCAGAGGAAAGGATGATGTGTGGCCATCTGCTCAGCTCGCTGCGTTAGGGGTGATGCTCCATTTGCTGACATGCAAAACATATTCTGATCAACTTAGCTGAATTAATTGACTAAGAAACCACTAAGTCTAACTTAATAAAACAAAACAAAAAACACATTTAAATCTTTCCGCATTTACAACTGAATAAAAAGCACAAATAGAAAATTAATAGCCTAGGAGGAAACCACTAACACGTCATCTGCTGTTTGATTTCTGCTTGGTAATTTTAGATCAGAATAAATGCTGAATAGCCGTACCAACTCAGTCTGCTTCACTACAAATTTTATCACGTAACGGTAAATAATTTCCTCCTGAGAAGCCAAATTCATTTGATCAAAGGAGGAATTAAAAAAAAGTCATGCAGCCAGAACATCAGAAGAGAGACGGGGTGGAGGTGGCAGGCTGCACTACCCGTGCACAGCTCCTCCCCTGCCTTTTTTCTTTCCAAATGAAGCTCTCCTCCTTCTGCCTTTTTTGTCTGGACATTATTTCTCCTAGTTTTCATCTTCTCTGGAAAGCTCGACTTTTCCCTCAAACCTTATTCCATTGCATCCTTTGTAGGCCTCTACAGCATCCTAGCTCCAACTTCTGACTTTGCTAACTCCCCAGTACCACCGCTACTCCCTTATCACTGTTGCCAACAGAAACAACACGCTTTGTTTTTCCCAGCTGACTTCCTCCTCATTTCCTATGCAGCAGAGCCACTCTCTATCAGCCTAGCCCCTTCCTCTTCTTCCTCCCTGAGCACAAGCTCAGCTTATCGGACATTCACCTATTGTGAATAGGTGAATTCTCTCACACCTAGTCAGATTAGCAAGCACCCCACCCAAGGCTAACTGTTCTCTGCATCGACGACATTCCCAGACCTACCACACCACAGAGGTTTTAGCCACTATCACAGCCGGACTGGTAAATAAGACCTTTTTGGAAGCGGGCTTCTCACCACTCCGGGTTTGCAGTGCTGTCCGAGAACCCATGCCGTTCTCCAGACCTGCACAAAGACGTGGCGAGGTTGACTTAGTTACCTGTTTTTTCACACACAGAACACCTAGGGGCTGATGGCACATCTCCTTTTCACTTCGTGGTGTGTGCTTAAACCTTAAAACAATGATGCCCAAGGGTAAATCGGAAGGGCTGCGACTCGGCCTGACCTGGTTTCAAGTTTGAACTCTGCGAGTTTACTTCTAAGCTCGTCTCGGGTCATTCTGTTGATGTAGCCATTGGTCATGGCGATTTCCTTGTACACTGGGTCGCTGAAGTCACTCTGGCTGGAAGCTGGGCTTTTCCCCTTAGTTCCTTCATCGCCGACCCCGCTGTGCTGCTTGCCCTAGGAGGTAAAAAAAGATCTGAAAGTCAACGCGGATGGTGGATTTCACGCGTAATTTGGCACCTGAACACATCCAAACACCGCACCGTTCCACTCATGACCGAACCGAGGGCTTAACGGGCTTACAGACAGCTAAAAAAATAATTAACGTTGAGGCCTGCCGGCCGGGCGCCCAAATCACCACAACGGCAGCGCCGCGGGGCGGGCTCCGCGCATGCGCCATGTTGGGCG
>CM021734.1:24442804-24603784 GCA_011075105.1 Heteronetta atricapilla | reverse complement strand
GGGCGGTTCTCCTTCTGCTCCTCCTGCTGCTCCTCCATGGCGGCGGCGGCTGGGCCGGGGGAGGCGGGCGGAGCGGCGGGGGCCGCCCCCGGGGCGGGGAGAGCGGGCGAGGCGCGGCCCCGCTGCCGTGGGTCAGCCCCTGAGGGGAGCGGGGGCGGCCTCGAGTCCTGTCAGGCTGCGGGGTGCCGCCGTCACTCCGCCTTGGTAACCTGAACAAGTGTCAAGGCGGTAACGACGCGACCTGCTGGCCCCACAAACGTGGCATGCCCTAAACCCGGGAGATAAAAAGCTTCCCCAGAAGTTTCTCCACAGAATTACCGAATGGTTGAGGTCGGAAGGGACCTCTGGGTGTCACCTAGCCCAACCTCCCTGCTCAGGCAGGCTCACCTCTATCAGGTGGCCCAGGACCACATCCAGGTGGCTTTTGAAGATCTCCAAGGAGGATTTTGAAGATCTCCACAGCTTCTCTGGGCAAGGTGTTGCAGTGCACCGTCACCCGCGCGTCACAGAAATCCTTCTTGATGTTCAGGCAGAGCCTCCTGTGTTCCAGTTTGTGCCCACCAGCTCTTGTCCTGGCACCAGGCACCACTGAAAAGAGCCTGGCTCTGTCCTCTTTGCACCCTCCCTTTGGGTGTTTATGGTGACAAGATCCCCCCCAGAGCCTCCTTTTCTCCAGGCTGAACAGCCCCAGCTCCCTGAGCCTTTCCCCATAGATGTGCTCCAGTCCCTTCATCATCTTTGTGGCCCTACACCAGACTCTTCCAGCAACCCCATGTACTGCGGGGCCCAAACTGGGCCACCCTGTAAGAGCCAAGGATCCTGAGGGGTACGGAAGGCTTGTGCAAACACTAGCTCACTGTCAGCCATTAAGGGGAGTCCCAGAATCCTAAGGAGGGCATGTTGGCCGGCATCCCTCATCCGCTCTGATCCTGGCCAGACCCTGTGGGCGCACAAATCTTGGTGATTACAAGGGCACACGTGTGAGTGGAAACAACTGAAACCTGCAAAAGAATGTGAAAGAGAGTAAAATGCACTTAGCAACCTCCGGCTCTAAGGAAAGCCACCCGGATAGAAAGCCCACCCGAAAGGTTTTGCTGCATTAGCCACCAGCGGAGGTAACAGCATCATTTCCTGGTGGCATCAGCCAGGCCCCACCTCCAGGCAGGCCTGGGCACATTTACTGAGGAAGCCAAAAAACGTTTCTGAGCATTTGCAGTCAAACCTACTGCCAGAAGCCTGCAGGAGAGCGTAACAAAGGCTCCTGGGGGCTTGGCAGTGAGGCACATGCTCCTTTTGAGATCCCTACTTTTTTTAAATTTGTTTTTTAAAGGCGCTGCTTGTCTTGACTAACCAGTATGTGCTTTCTGTACAGCAAGGAAGAGAAGATACCCCTATTGCTCTGGTGCTTGCAACCAGCAAAGCAGGTTGGAAAGCCAGTGTTGGTGGCAGGGTGCGGGGACAACGGGACTCCACCTGGCCCCATGCCCTGGCTGCGCATCTCACGTCAACGCAGAGCTGCTCCCAGCACCACTCACGTACCCAGCGGGGATTACTGGGCACCCAGGGCTGCGGGCCCAGGGCCCCACCACAGGGATCGCTCAGATTCCCGTCGGCACTGCTGCCTCGCCTTACCCAGTCACGCAGCCTGGGGCACGGCTGCAGGAGAGGCGTGGGAAACGTGAGCTCCCGCAGCGCACTGCCTCCATGCCTGGTGCCGCACACTTACACGCTTGCTCTCCTCTAGATATCCCAAATCAAGCTGCCTGGCCCGCCAGGCACTAGGGCTCCTAATGCTTCTCGTGGCTGATTCCAGCCAAGAAGCCACCTCACCTTCTGTAGCCCCCAAACCTCCCCGCAGTTAGCCAGTGCTGTCAGCTCTGCCACAGAAGGGAAAGATGCTTATAGCTCTTTATTCACCACAGACAATTCCGGACAGGAGTTTACAACAAATGGTTTTATGCTCCCCTCTCATAGGGCTGCAACCCTAAGACAATAATGCGAATAGCAGCTAGCTGACAGCTCCTTACTCCCTGTAAAGCCCACTCGAGCACTGATGAGTGGCTCCCCCCCAAAAAGAAGCTATAATTAATCCCAGGCCCTTCCAGCGGCATGGCCCAACGAGGCAATGGAAGACAAGAAAACAAACCAAACAGCTGACCTCTCCTTGAGATTGAGATCACTTTTATTTTCAGTCATTTTGGTGAGGATGTGTGGGCGTGTGGGCGTGGTGCGTGTACGTCTGGGCATGCGTGTGTGTGTGTGTGCAGAGCCCTGCCCAGTTATGTAAATCATATGGATACCTGCAATTATAGTTCATGAACTGAGCCATGAAGCATGTGATGAGTGCTACACCGAGGCCGGTTCGCTCGCCTCTTCTTGTGCTTATTGCAGTGCAGCATCTCCATCTCCCCCCCGTTGTCCTTCCAAGGATGGCAGCCCAAGATCCCAACCAAAGGCTGCTGGGGGAGGCGAGCCGAGCTCCAGGATTCCCTCACCTCACTGAGTGTGTTCGTAACGTCATCAGTTCCCTTTAACAAAGCCAATTCTGTCCCTTCGCAGCGAGGGACCCCTACCGCTCTGACAAACTTTAACCAGGTCAGAGGAACAAAGGGACGGGAACAGGACAGGGACCCCATGTAATGTCCAGTGCTACAGCACAGCTAAATGCTTCTCAGGATGCTGCAAGGGAGATGGTGGCGTGTGTTTCCATAGCCCCCGGTCTCTTTAGTTTGATTTTAGAGACTGCAAGGTAGGTTAAATCCTGATTTGGTCTCTATTTCTGTTTTGCTTTAAAGCTGAGTCCCCCCAAAGTCAGAGCAGAGACAGAATGCAGAAAGGAAATTAGTCAAACCCGTCCTGGCCCTGTGGCAGGTCGGAACCACTGCCTACAATCTTTTGGGGACATGCAATTTCTCCTGTGTTACAAAGACCCAGCAGAAGGCAAAGCTGCTGTTGTGGGAGTTTCACTTGGACGGATGCAGGTCTGAATCCCACATCTTGCTTCAAAAGCGTAACACGAGGCGCTCCAGGACATGCTCCAGCTGCTGGAAGTCGCACAGCTCTGCTTCCAAACCTGCGTGTACCGGTCCCAGGAGGAAATCAACTGGTCGGCAAGCAAGAGATCTGCAAACCCAGGAGCAAAACCAGCGGGCGGTCCTCTCAAGTCAAGCGAGCATCTAGTGCCAGGAGATTCCCCTCCTATTCCAAAGGGGTCAGAAGTCACTGTCAGCTCCACAGAGAGACAACCGATACCCCAAGTCCTTCCTGCCCTCTTTGCAATAAACTTTCAGTAAGGGCCGCAGGGTGCTCCACAACGGCCTCGGCCATTTCTAACAGTTCAGTAACTCTTCAAGCAGGGAGCAGAACAGAGTAGGAGTACGTGCTCTGAACTGTGCCTCTCTGCTCTTAGGGCGGCACCTTTAAGCCCTCTTTCCTCGTGGGTTGACTCATGAAAAACGACAGATCCTTCAAACATACAGGGCGCTTCATCCCTGGGGCTCAGGGATGGCACGTGGGGGTCTAAGAGAGAGGAGCTCAGCGAGGGGACGCTGTGTGCAAAGGATCCCAGGACGCGTCCTCAAAAGACAGCAACAGCAAAACCCGAAGGGCTGGCAGCCACTTGGCACGGTTCTCCTGCACAGCTCTCTTACCTGACAGTTGCAAAAGGGAGACATTTCTGAGCTGCATAGAAAATTAAATGGCTTTTGCATATTAAAAAAAAAAAAAATAGAAATGAAAACGCGGTGACACCAGTTACTGAAGGGCGGGCGGATGAGCGATCCCGATTTCACATTAAACAGACCCCACGAGGCTGCTCTCCGTACGGCCGTGCTCCCGGCGGCATGGCTTCAGCGCACAGCAGACCGAGTGCCCGCCGAGGCCGGGTCACGCTGTGCTCCTGCTGAGGTGGCAGTGCCCCAGCAGGAGGGCCACGGTCCCAAGGAGCAGGCTGCACCACCTCTGCTCTGTCCTCTTGCTCCTTCGACACTCGCGCGCCCCGCGCCAGACGGGTGCGCTGGGAAACGGGCCTCCGGCTGGAAAAGGATTCCCGGTGGTGATTTCTTTGCAACGTGGATTCCATGCAACAGCACAGCAACAGATTACTATTTTCTTCCTACGGAGGACAGAAAGAGAGGTGAGTAGCGGCAAAGGGCAGAAGACGACCTGACCTCCCAGCACGGGAAGCGACAGCACAGAACGCTCTAACTGTACGGGGCTCTCCGTGTTTCGCTGGCAGCAAAACGGGACTGGGAAGTTTCCGAGCCTTATTCCGAGCACCGTTTGGAGAGATTTCACTTGTCTCCCACGCCTTCTGGCCACCACAGGCAGTTCCTAGTGGGTTTAGCTACGGCAATCAACCCGTGCTTCTTGCTGACGCAAAGGTTCAAATGCCCGCTGCCAGACGTGGCGGGGCAACACATCAGACCTGAGCCCGGGCTCTCTCCCTAGCTGGAACAATACCCAGAAAAGACACTGAGGTGACTGAGCTGCAAGCTTTTATTTGGCAGCTTTCCACCCTGAAGTGAGGAACAATGGCTTTCTTTTTTTACCACCCTGCTCCTGCAGTCTCCCACTAGAACGGATCCTGCCCTGCATTTCCCCATGGGAATCCCCTGCCCAAGGGGCTCTTGGCAGCCTCGCAGGCGACGCCAACATTTTAAGGGCCAGAAGCCAAGGAAACGTCACCTGTGCGAGAGCAGCAGATCCCAAGGGGCTACACCCGGCAGCGTCCCACACTAGTGCCAGGGACTGCCTGGCGATCAGCATCGACCGCCCTAGGCGTGGGAGAAAGGGCCTCTGGCCCCGCACCTCCCGCCACAACCCCAAGCGTGAAGAGCTGCGCGCTGACGCAAGCGTTTGGAGTCCCTCATCTCTCAGACCTCCTCCAGCATTTTTTACAGAGGGATCGCGTCTCTGGAAACGCCTGCAGGCAGCAGGACACACGCTGCGTCACTAGATCCAGACGCCCGGGTGGCTTGGCTGGAAGGACCACCCGGATCTAGGTTTCTAGTGGCCACAACGCACGGGAAGCGCCGCCAACTGCAGCTCCAGAGCACGAAGCGCTGGGAGCCAGCGACCAGCGAAAAAGGGCAGGCGACAGGAGCGTGCTGCCTGCTCTTCCATCCCTGCAGCACATCCTTCCCACGCCGTGGCACGGCATTCGTGAACGCACACGGCAGGGAACGTTTCCCAGGTTGCTTCTCCTCCTGCTCTCCGGAGGCCGCTGCCCCAAGCGAGTGGTTTGCACCGAAGCGATTTTAAAGGCTTCGCAAAACCGACCCCCTCCCGCACACGGAACTCACTTGTCCAGGAACAAATCCAGGGAATCCTGCTACAGCTCATTTCAAGAGACTTTCCTCCAAGCAGGTCTGAATTAAATGGTATCAAGAACATTTTTTTTTTTTTTTTTTTACATTCATCATGAGATCCAAATGGGTTTTCAACACACAATCAGTGGGTCCACAGAATCCTATCCCCAGTGCTTTCCCTTGGGCCAGCGGCCCTGCCATCCGCAGCAATCCTTTTGCTTCACGTCTCGTCGTCGTCCCCAGCTTCCAGGTGATTGGGGCCGCTCCAGCCACGAGGTCCCCAGCAGGGAGCTGCCCCAGCCCCGCAGCATCTCGGAGTCCAAAGCCCCATTGTTCCCCATCGGCATGCAACTCCACAACCGGAGAGATGGGAACGCTGTCGAGCGTCAGCCACGTTCTTCCCAGGGGAAAACCTTTGGCACCAGTACTGATGATTTATCTAGAGAAGTAAGGGACAGAGAAACAGTGATGAGGCGCGCGCAGCAGGGCTCTCAGAATGCTTGTGACGAACAACTCGAGACACATTTTTTTTTTTAAGGCTTCTGAATAGGGAGGGTGAGATCTAGAAAAGTAAGACGGGCCTTTTGGAGAACACAAGTTTCCTTTTGCCAGCAAACGGTGAAACTGGGACACAGGCGTTAGACGCCGGGGAGGTCAGGATGGAGGACAGGAGGACAAGCTGCAGACACGAGGCTGAAACACTGCAGTGTGGGGTCAGAAACATGCTGTGTCAAGCACGCACACACGAGGACCAGAAGCGTAAGCAGCTGTGGCCTGGGGCTTGGAAGCTGCCAATCAAGGCCGTTACCTTCTCTCCTGACCCAAGCAGACACTTCAGGGTCGCAGTAAGACAGAATTCAACAGTCATTCCTCACCCAAGCTGCTCTCAAGCACGGTGAGCTTATTTTGGGGTGGGGGGGTACCGAGCTGCGAGAGCAGCACCCAAAGCTACTTCCAGACACTAAAGCGAAAGTAACGGGCACCCGCGTGCGGCACGGCGGCAGCAAGGCGTTCAGCTTGTTCCTTTAAGCTACCTGCCAAATTCCCTGCCAAATTCCCTCCTTGCGCCACTCCGAGGAGCGCAGGACGTAGCCGCGTTTCTGTTTTGCGAGAAAACCTACGCACCAACAAGCCAGAGCACCGCCCGATTGGTGAGCGCTGCTCCGCCTTTGTTCCCACCACAACACAGGGGTTTTTTTCTGCCCTGTGAGGCGAAGGACACGGCAGCTTTTCGGTACACAGGAGGACGGGGCCTCTGTCCAGAGGGACATCGCAGCGTCGTGAGACTGAGCCAAGAGCAGTGCTTGTTCAACAAGCAGCCTCGTTCGACAGGGACAAGTGCAGAGCCCCACAGCTGGGGCAGGACAACCCCACAGACCACCACGGGCTTAGGGCCAGCTGGCTAAAGGAGCCGGTGGAGAACGTGTTGAAGCTAGCAGTGCCTCTTTGTGGTGGTGAAGGCCAGCCTGAATTAAAGACGACTCAGACCGGACGTAAGTACAAAAGCTCTGCCCAAGGAGAACAGTTTGACTTTAGAGCCCAAAGAGGTGGTGGCACTTCCATCCTCGGCAATCATCAGCCCTCACCTATACAAGTTCCCAAGCAACTTGACCCAGCTGGGGGAGTGGCCCTGCGTGGAGCAGGGACTGGATAGAGACCTCCAAATATTCCTTCCTACCTCAACTTGCCCGTGGCTGTTACCTCCTTCCCTGTCCTGCCCACTGTGCACGTCTTGCATCTGCCACAGCACAGCTCAGGGAACCCCTCAGCCCACTTTCCTCTGTCTGTGACCCTTTTTGTCTGCATCCACAAGTGCCTAGAAGTGTCCCAGGGCTGCGGAGCTGCTACCTGCCCCCAAAAACCCTCGGTGAGGACCCGTTTTAGGCTTCCCAGGGCGTACTGACAGGGGGACGGGGGGCTGCTTTCAAGGCTCACTTGGAACAAGGGCTGATCACAGTAGGAGTGGGGGGGTAAACCAAGGCAACATTAACTCGCTCGCTGCCGTTCTTGGGACAGATGATCTCCGTCAGTCCCTCTGGTCTTGGCTGACTCAGCAGTTCTCCTGTGAACAAAAGAAAGAAAACATTTAAGGGCTGGCAAGGCCGTGTTTGCCAGACATCTCTGCGTGCCCTTCCCGTTCCCCCCACCAAATAAACGTCCGCGATCGACGCAGGTGAGCGCCGTACGAGGGTTAAGTGATCCTGTAAGCCAAGCGGGTCTCCTCCACGTGGGGAACGTCCTGGTGATGAGGGCTTGGAGGACACGCTGCCCCACAGAAAAGGAACATCTGCCGCCTTTCCTGCCTTTGCTTTGAATCGCCTCACGCGGACCTGGGAGCTCCTCGGGGATTCACAGCATCTAGACGGAGCCTAACGAGGCGGTGGTTATTAGCAAGTGGGTGTTTTAATGAGGCTTTAGGCAGATGGGATCCAGAAGCCTACCTTCGAGCTGCGTGCAAGAGAAGACGCTGACCTGTAGCATCGGCGGGGTAATTAGCAGGCAGATAAAGCCACAGGGACAAGTCTTATTGCTCAGCTCTGCGTGCTACAGCCGTCCACAGCCACGAGGCTACCTGAAAACCGGCTGTCCTCCAGGTTGCCGCGCAGACCCTGCCGCGACCACCTCCTTTGGTGCACAGCAGAAAGCACTGGCAGGCATTATTTTTGCAATACTTCCAATATTTTTCCTCTGAGGACGTCTAGGGAGGACCTCAAAGCAGCCACGGCACGCTCGACCTTTTAAAAACCCTCACGTTCTCTCTTGTTTTAGCCCCAACCAACCCCAACCACCGTGGCCGTGTAGCTGCTGACTCCGGCACTGCAATTTCTGAGCTGTCCCTCTCGGAGCTCCCTAGGAGCTGGAGAGATCCCGCTGCCCTGCTACAGCCCAGCAGCCGCAGCGCGTGTCCTTCAGCTGCCAGAACAGCATCTAAAAGCAGGTAAAAAATATACGAGAGGATTCCCCTCTCTCCTCGGGCATGCCTGCAACAGCTGCTGTGGGATTGCTGTTATTTCCCGTCGGGGCTCCGGGCCACCCTATACTCCGCTGAGCGTGCAAACCCCAGCTCGCAGCCATCACCTGTAACGTTAGCCCAGCTCTGCGAGCCCGTGGCAGCGGGGGGGCCCTCACAGCACACGCTCTTCCCCTGCCAAACGAGCCGCCTTGGCTGTTTTTCGAGCGCCGAGCTGGCAGCTCCCCACTGCTGGCACCCTTTCAGCACGTAGCCCAGGTGGAGACGCAGGTCAGCGCAGTGAGACGGGAAAGCCAGGTGCCGAGATGTGCCCAGCTCCAAGAAATGCTCCGAAACGCTCACGTTTCCTTCCCGCTTACTCGTCTAAACCCTAAGCGGGCTGCAGTCCTGAGCCCACGCGGGACCGCCTATACCCTTCAGCTGAGCAGCTGCCACGAGCCGCCCCCACTACAGATGAAGCAGATCTGAACCTCCTCGCTTTTCAGAAAGCAGCACTCGGTATTGTCAAAGCAGAGAGGAGGGGTTTGGAAGCAAAATACATGCACGACGGCTCCTCTTCAGAGAGGAGCCACCTTGGAGGCTGACAGTCCTGGCTTACCCCCACGGTCTGCAGCCCCAGTTCCCCTTGGCGTGCCTGCCTACCCTCGTCTCACACCCACGCTCAGACCTGAAGCGGGAGAGCAGGTTTTAAGCCACCCAGACACGTCTCCCAAACCAGAAGAATCGTGACAGCATTTGCAATTCAAAATTACATCTGCACGGCAGCGTCCTCAATTACGGGAGCTGTCACACACCGCGAGCAGCGCCGGGTCCCGCCGAGCACGGGGCTCCGCGTCCCAGTGACTGCCGGGTGCCCGACCCAGGCTGATACCCCAGATGCTGTACTACTGACACCACTAAAACCACTGGCTCTTAAGGTGAGTCATGAAGTCGGGCACCATTACGTGCTTTAAAGGCAGGGCTGACACCCCTTAGGGCTTACACCCGATGAGTGAAGCGAGACTGGTCTGGCTGCTTGAGCTTTCGCTCCCGTTTCCACCTCCCCATTTCAGGGATCCTTAGAGGGAGATTTCTCAAGCACGAGGGATTACTTCGGGGTTAAATAGGTGCCTGATCTGCGGGCAAGCCCTTCCCCTCGGCTCTTCAGCCAACCGTCCGTCTCTTCATGGCTTCAATTCCCCCTGTAACAGCAACTGAGGCGCTGTGAACCTCGGCGTGCTCTGTGCTAACGCAAACGTCTCCAGCCCAAGCTGTGGAGCCTCAGAAACCCAGCAGTGAGAAAAGGCAGACTCTGCTCCGAGGAGGTGGGCAGGCAATGAATCCCGCCGCAGCAGGTCATCAGCAGAGCTGCGACAAAGCAGGACTGAGACGGCCGGGTCCAGGTCCAGAATCTTTTGGAGCTTTCAGGAACATTCGTTCCTATTCAGACGTCATTTGAAGCGCAGAGGGTTAGAAACTGAAGTCTTCAGGGTGGCAGCAGCGAGGAAAAGAACAATTTAAAGGAAGCGCTGCGCTGAAACACAAAGCTAAGCCTTCCACGCGTGCTGGTGTCGGCTTGGTTTAGCTGTGAGGATAAGCGCAGCTGGAGCAGTGCGTGGCTCCGGGGCTGCAGCACGTTACGGATGTTGATTGCCCAATCCTTATAAGCACGTCACTAATTCTACTGGAAACCTCAGTTCTGCCTGCCCCCTCTGAAAGGCCGCCCCGCAACGGCACATAAACAAAGCACGAAGCTCGTTCTCATCTCCCCGTGGGCTGTTCTAGTATTAATTTCCACAGAAGACGCTTCTTTGCTGCTTCTCTGTCTGCAGTGGCACACACGGCTCCGAGGAGTTACATCTGTCTGCCACCCTCCTGGTATTCTGTCCCAGAAAGAGCTCTCCACAGGCCACGCGGGAGGCACTCCTGCTGCCTGTTTTCATACACGCTTCTCTGTGTTCTCGGGCGTAGACGCAGCTTGTGGTGGGACACGAAGTCAGGCCCGTTATTCTTCCTGTCCTTGCCGGGCTGGGATTTGGAGAGGGATGCCTCCCTGGGAGCCCTTGGCAGCGATCAGGCCACGCGTGCGGCAAAGCACGCTTGGCTGGCCTTTGGGGAATACCCGTGAAATGCCAGATAGCCCTGACGAATCGGGGGGGTTAGGAGGGAAGCTGACAGCAAGAAAAGCGAGCGCTTGCGAGAGGGTTCAGTTACCCCGCCGCTGGCAGCCAGACAAGCCGGGCCGTAAGGATACTCGGCTGCCTACCGGGCAGAAGGGTTTGGCACGCAGGGGAGGACAAATCCCACGGAGGCCGTTTGCCTTCTGCTGCGCTTTCCACACAGTTCCCAGTGCCACAGACATCCCGCGTGGCACGAGGTTCCCTGTTCACGCGTCAAACCGCCTACGGCAAGGGCACGGAGCTGAGGGAGCGCTCCGAAGGAGCGCCACGCAAAGACATCCCCCAGGCCAGAGGCCGAGAGCACAGAGAAAAGGGCACGGGGAAGAAGGAAGAAGGTTAAGCTTTAAGAAAAACGTGCAGCCACGGGCCTCCCAGCCAAAACTCTGTCTCTAGGCTTCACGGCTCTGGCTGTGGACACACACACACGGTGCCCCTTGAACATTTACTGCAGCTGGCTGCACGGGAAGGTACCCGACCAAGGCTCCTGATTCACTGCCTCCCATTTTAGCCGCTCAGAAGTGGCAAGAAGTCAACAGACACCGGCTAGAGAGAGTGGAAGGCTTAAAAGGGGCGAATCCCTTCCTCCTTCCCCAGTCAGGGACCGTCAGCCAGTGCCTGACCCCCCGCTGTCACGGCGGCGGAGGGTGCCGACGCGACCCAGTGGTTGCAAAAGCTCCGGGGAAGCCTTTGGCACCGGACCGAGCGTACCTTGGGTGGAGAGCTTGGGCGGATGCGTTTCAGACGCTTCACTCAGCAGGTAAATGAAAGTCGTTACTCCAGACGCCAGTTTGCATCTCGTTTACGTTGCGGTAGGTTCCCTGACACGAGTTATTTGAGCTCATCCCCAGCTAGTGCTTCCAAGCAAAGCGTTTCCGAGTAAAGTGCGGAGGTTCCAAGTACAAAACTTAGAAAACGTTATGTTCGTCCCCAAAACATCATTCAGTAATCTTTTCCTCAGGCCCACAGGGACTAATTACATTTAGAACTGGAATTCAATAATAAATAAATAAATAGATGACTTCCAGTAACAGATGGGCCACGAGGAGAGGAGGCTGTGATTTCTGATGTGAACGTGATGGTATTTCTCTGCTCTGTCCTGCCGATCTGTTCCAAGTCGTATTTCGGCACGAGTGGCCTTCCTCGCCCGGCTTCATCCTCACCTGTCCCGTCAGGCCCTCAAGCCTTGCGTTTCCCAGCAGCAGGTGGTAGCAAATTGCCCCTGCTCATCAGTGACCAGAGCAGATGCTGGAGAGAGAAAGCGGCCAGAGGTGACAAGTGAACAGGGCAGCGTCAAAAGCTCGGGAAAACAGGAGCGGGCGCCGGGGAAAAGCTGAAACAGAATAAGGAATCCGCCAAATTTTGCTGCCCTTCTGCTGTCTGCCCTAAAAAGCGCCTTGGAATCGGCAGGCTGCAACACAGCATTGTCAGATGACTGCAGCATAAAGTCATGAAAAATTGATTTGCCTCATTAACATTTTAGGACCTTATTAGCTGGAACGAAATGGATCGTCAAGGCATTTTAAGGGCGAGTCACAGCGCAATGAGCTCAGCACGAATTACCCTCAGCCTGGAACAGAGAGTGGTCTGTCACCGAGTAACCGAGCCCAGAACCTACCTTTTGGTTATTTTTAATCCCACCCGGCCAACCCAATCTGCCACAAACACTTCCTCGTCCTGCCAAGGCGAGGGGCCAGCTGGAGAGCAAGCTGCAGACAGTCTGTCTGCTCTCACCCAGTAACAGCAGGGCCCTGCAGAGCATCCACCTGGACGCCAGACACCTCTGGAAATCAGTAATCCCAAAGCTATTGCTCCCTGGCACAGGGGAGATGCTGAACTTCCCCTCTCATGCAGGCAACTAGCACGCCACAGGTCCCACTCCAGGGGGAAAAAGGGGAAGAGGAAGGAGAGAAGAGCCTGAAAGAGCCCTCAAAGCCGTTACTGTGATAAAAAATAGCTAACGGGCATGGTTCCCTGAGGTTGGCAGGGAGTTACCAACACCGGACAGCATTCTGCTAACTCTCTGTGTTTGGGTCACAAAAATTTAAGAGCTGGCAACTTGAAAAGCCGGCTCCTGGAAGGGACCTGGGTGGTGGGATTCTTACCAGCCCCAGCTCTGTGAACTGCCGGCAGCTGGTGAGGCAGCAGCAGGTCGCAGCCTCATCACCTGCCAAATTGAGAAGGGAATTAGGTGACGCCACAGGACGTTCTTCCTCGCAATGCTTCGGAAACAGCACCGCACCCAGAAGCGGCTGATAGCTTTTCTGCCTGCTCCAGCGCGAGGACCAGGAAGCATCAGCTACCGCGAGGTGGACTCGGAGAAAACCAAAGGACGTGGTTCCACACCTGCCAGAGCCTGCAGAGCTCCCTGCTGCGTCTTGCTACAGATTCGGTAATCCAAGGGTTTGTGAGCCCTGAAGAGGGCTCACAAGGAGAACGCTCCGGACAAGTTTTCCGCTCAGCCGGCTCGCTCCTTCCCCACAGGTTGCCCACACGTGCCACGGGTGGAGGTAGGATCCGGGCTGCGCAGTTCGTCTGCGGGAACAAGCGTCCAGCAAAGCCCAGCTGCCGAGTGAAACACCGACAGTTTTTCTTGGGGTAGGCTTTTACACGCCACCACAACACGTTTTTTTTCATCATTATTATGATTTTAACATTTATCTGCCTTTTGCCAGCCAAGAGCGAACCAAAACACACGGGCAAGACAAGCGTACCCGTGTAGCCCAACAGTTTTTTCCTGAGATTAAATAAACTTCTCCCCAATAAAAGCACCTGGCTCCACCAGCAGCCTTGCCGTGGTGCCGTTCCAAGGCATCGGCGTGTTAGTAAGCTCAACCGGAGGGAGCTGAGTTTTCAAACCTGCGTGGCAAGTATCCCCTTCCAGATCATTTCAGGTGAGATGCACGCACGATATTCCCCTGTAAAACCACTCTGGTCACTCCAGAGCTTTCCTTGCGTAGCGTTCAGCAGGAAAATCATGGAGTCTGCTTAAGCAAAGGAATAAATTCCTTTGGCATCATTGACTGGTCGAAGGAAAAGTCTGATCACCTTAAATCCCCTTCAGGCTCACGTGTTAGATCAAATAAGCCTTCTACTTAATTGCACCAACGCAAACTCATCGTTAGATGAAGCAGGGAAGTCCCATTTTTAATCCATTAACTCGACTTTCTCTTGAAGCCACTCCACCGTGGAAGCTGATCTGCGGATGTACATCACGACATTCACTCTAGCCCTGTGCTCAGCTTCAACAAAACGCCTTCTTGCTGCTGCTTCTACAAAGTCACCCCATTTCTGCTGGTTACTAACACCACACTACGCTGACCACGGGTACGACTGAGCTGAGTGGGATCCTGCGGGATCTCAGAAGCTTCGTTATCAACAAGGGCATCAGCTCTAACTTCCTTTTCTGCATATATTCTTCTCTCTATGCCGAAGTTTCTTCAATATGTCCTTAAGTGAAACGTTTCTTCCTGGTGAGACAGGCCACGGTGTAGATTTGGCTGTGTGCTGGAAGCCACGTGCCTGAAATCAGAGCGCCAGGACCAGCGGCCAGCTCTCCTTTTGGCCTTACAGGTGGTGTGGGCTACGAAGCACTGCTGGAGCACGTGGCAGTGCCCAAAGCAGCACCCTAAAGACATCAGAGCCTGGATTTCGCTAGGCCAACAGAAGCGGAGAATAGATCAATTAAAAAATAATAATAATAAAAAAAATCTTCCCCATCCATTTGATTCCAAGGATTTCTGTTTTTACCAAACCTGCTGTCTTTGAGGTCTCAGCGAGCTGCTGGATTTGCACTGCTCAATGGTCAGGAACAAAGCTCTGTCTGTCCTTTTACTATTAAGAGCTTTACAAAACCTTTTTCTACTTGTCCCCTTTTCCAGAGGGGATGAGAACCAATCATTTATTTTTTTCCCCCAGCAAAACCCCGGCATTTCCATTCATTTAACCACCTGAACCCTCCAGCTTCCTCGCGTTCAAGCAGGTGACAGCTAACAGTTATAAATCAAGGCAATAACTAGCTTTTGCTTAAAAACACATTTTCCCCATGTGAATTTCCTTATTTACGGACTTTGGTTATGGCTTTTGCTTATTTATGGACTTGATGTTACAGATTGTTTTACTGCCTCTGCTGAGAGCAGCTCTTGGTAGTTTCTATTCTGCCGCTGGAACACCTTCCAACCAGGTAAGTCACGCCAGTTCAGAAGCACTGGCTTTGCTGCTTCACTCCTGCCGTGTTCATCACCTGCTGAATGTCATCTGCTCTTGGGTTCTCAGGGCCCCCCAAAAACTGCAGCATCCTCCTTTGCTCTTTAAAAAACGTTTCTCCCGTGGCAGTCAGGTTTGCTGCCGAAACAGGAGGGAGCTCTGGGGGCTGTGAAGAACTCATCGACCTCCCAGGGAAGCACCAGCACTGCCAGGAAAACATTTCACTCCTTCAGAGACCTCAGAAGAGAGGACAAGCAGGACACCAACACAAGTTTGTTCCACAGGGGAAAAATGCAGAGAAAAAAAACAGACACAGCAGCTACTCCTATTTGCACAAATGAGGATTTTTCAGGCTTGGTGACGGTGGAAACACGTCCCACATTTTTGGGCTTTGCTACTACCCAGGACCCAATAAGGTCTGTGACCTTGTTGTTCCCCAACACCTCTCAGCCTCCTGCATTTTTCTCAAACACACGAGCCGGGAGGACGGCCCTCCAAGCAAGGCGAAGCTTTATTAAAAACAACTGCTGATTCAAAATGAGTTTTAAATCCTTTTGTAACGACGACCAGATTAACTGCGTCTCGCGGCGTTATGGGGATAGAGCAGCACCCAGCAAGCAGCACCAAGTGCCATCGCCAACGGGGCCACAGCTCTGCAGCCCCAGCATCCACCTTGTAGGGACGGGGCTTGCTGCAGGCACCCCACAGGAGCAGAATCGCCTGCAGGTCTTGCATGATGCGGAATAGAAGAATTGAATTCTTCTTGTGTAGAAAAAGGTGTTTTTGTGACCTAGCTTTCAGCCAGAGGTGCCGTTGCAGCGTAATACTTCAGTCAGGTACTATCAAAAAGGCAGGTAAGGGTGACAAACCTCTGGCCTGGACCCCGGCCACGGCCCTGGCAGGGAACACACAACAAAGCACTGCGCCATTACCAGCAGCCAGCTGGAGGCTGGGCACGGACCTAACTCCAAGTGCCTCCACCCAAGCATCCAGCCTGCCCCCAGGGGAGCCTCAGCTCCCTCCCACCAAGCACACCCAGCCACACTTGCAACTGTTGGCACATTTCAGCACCCGAGAACCACAGTGCCAACAACCCACGTCACCCATGCAGAGCCAGGCTGCGTGTCACCCAGACCAGAGCATCAACACACCCACCTCAGCACAAAGGTGGTTTTTTTGGGTTGGTGTTTTAAAGTCAGATCCCATTGCGAGTCACTAACTTGAGCACTGTCTCACCTTGTTTGGCAACATTTTCCTACCATCGTGCTCTGCTTCACTGCAGGCACTCCAAAACGTGCATACGTGTATGAGCATCACGCGCTGGGCTCCCTGTTGCTGTAGATGAAAGACAGTTTATTTTAAAGAAGCACAAGTAGCAAGTTAAAAATAAGAGGCAAAAAACTTGGTGGTAGCTTTCTTGTTACAAAAAGAGAAAGCTACCTTTTTTTCAGCTCCCAAAGGAAGCTTCCCAAATTTCTCTTTCATCCAGGAAACTCTTTACTTTGACTAAGCCTTTGAGGCACAAAGGCACGGCTTGGGAAAAGGCCCACAGAAGGCTCCGTTCCTGATCGTTTATTTCAGCATCTCACCCTAGGAGTTTCCAAGCTGACCACAGCAGGCATTTGCCGAGTTGAACTATTTGCCCACACAAGCATCAGTTAAGATCTTCCCCCAGTCCAACGACAATCACATCAGCGTCTGAAGGACTCCCTCCGGGCACACGCGTGGTGTTCCCCTGGGAAATTACAGCCTTCTCGCTTACTGAGGTTGGCGTGAAAATGTCACCAGGGCAAGATCACAGGCTTCCCCTTCACCAGAGTGAGACTCCCTCCCTCCAGCTCCTCTACCACAAATTCCAGTACAAAGACCTGACCAGACCTGTTGGTGAGGTGCACGTGGGCTTCATGCCCCACGTAGCCCTCTGGCACCGTCACTGAGTTGAACAAAAGTATCTGGAGATGCCTGAACTTCCCAAGTGAGGCTCCTATCAGCTCCATTTTCAGTCACATCTGTCCATTGAAAGCTTGAAAATAGTATGAAATAAACTATTGCTCAGCTGAAGTCTGGGATACTGTAGCCAGAAAGCGACAGCATCTCTTCTAGAATCATGGAATATCCCGAGTTGGAAGGGACCACAAGGATCATCGAGTCCAACTCGTGGCTCCACACAGATCTACCCCAAAATTCAGACCTATGACTAAGAGCACAGCCCAAACGCTCCTTAAACCCTGACAGGCCCGGTGCCGTGACTGCGTCCCCGGGCAGCCTGTTCCAGTGCGCGACAGCCCTCTCAGTGAGGAACCTCTTCCTGATGGCCAGCCTGAGCCTCCCCTGTCACAGCCTGACACCGTTCCCTCGGGTCCTGTCACTGGTCACTGAAGAGAACAGATCGGCGCCGGCCCCTCCGCTCCCTGTGAGGAAGCTGCAGGCCGCCATGAGGCCTCCCCTCAGCCTCCTCTGCTCCAGGCTGAACAGGCCCAGAGACCTCAGCCGCTCCTCGTGCGCCTTCCCCTCCAGGCCCTTCAGCACCTTCGTAGCAAGTGGGGTGGAGGGAGCGCCTTAAAACCCATCACGCAGGCACCCTCTAAAGCTCCAAGCTGCTGAAAAACGTTAACTGTCATCGGAGGGAAGAGCTTTTTGGCAGAGCCCCCTTAGCGAAGGGCAAGGTGGAGAGGCGGGATGTGCGGGAGCGAAGCAGGACGACCACCCAGCCCGGCACGGCGCTCGGCACAGCGTGAGCAGCCCGCCCTCAGAGGCCCGGCACTGCAGCATATGTGCAGCACTTGACAGAAACCCACCCAAAATAGATTTAAGCTGTTCCGTGGTAAAAATAACGGCGACCGAGAAACGTTGTGTCAGGTGACAAGAAAGGGAAGCTCCTTCGGATAGATTTCCTAAATTTAGCCACTTTGATGGCTAAAAAACTCATTTGGACACGCGTTTTCCATAACCAGCACACTGTTATCTTAAATAAGGATGTCAAAATCTCGCTCAGACAAAGAAAGAGCCTGTTCAAAGGGAAGATGCAGAGAAACAGGGAGCTAAAAATTCTTCTGGTGACACAACGCTTCTGTCCAGGCCTGGCGCTGGTTTGGAAACCTGCCACCACACAGCCAGCAGTCCTGCTGGACAAACCCAGCTGCACCCAGCCAGAGGGCAAGAAGCACTGCTCGGACGGGAGGGGAAGCACCCGCAGGACCCTCCGACTCTTCCTCTCTCTGCTGCAGGACGAAGTTATCGACAGGAAACGACTCCAGCGGGGATGCCCTGGCAGCCTGCTTGCTCCTCTGTGGGGACGGAGCACGCTGGCTTCCTGAAGATAAGGCCGAGATGAGGCTTCCCCAGGAAAGCCAAGCTGTCCAAAGGGCTTTCTGGGGACTGCTTCGAGCCAGCACTGGCCATCCCAGTTTCACTGCCTACTCCTGGAGGCTGCTCTGTGAAGAGGTGGTGCGGGATGTTATCGCCCATGAAGATGAAGAGCAGGCTGGAGGCTCGCTGGCTCGCGGTTCACATTATTCACACCAGCACACGGTGCTCTTCTAAACCACTCTGGGTCCGCTCCACTGAGTTTGTCCGTTTGTCTGGATTTACAATTCCCTTGGGCAGCTGCTGGGTGAATCTGCCATCTGCAACATACCTTCCACCCTACAGACCTGACGCGTGCTGAGCAGCTCAGCTGTCCCCTTCGTGTCTCTTCTGCCCCAGCTCCTTGGGGTCCCAATACCAAGACACAATCATTGTGTTCGCTTTCGACGTTATTCCGCTGTGTGGTTTCACGCAGCAGAAACAGCAACTAGATAAATGGGAGGCAAATTAGTCAAACATCTCCATCCCAAGCCAACCTCTGCAGATTTTGGTGCTGTAGAAACAACGCCGGGCTCATTTTTCCATGGAGCTCATCAACAACCCAGCCCTGCCACAGGGCAGAATTTGCCCCTTCACACAGGGCACCGTAGTGCTGGAGACTCGCTCAAGAGGGAAGTCTTGAGCAAAGTGTGCTGGGATCCCGCACTCCATCAGGACAAAACCCTACAATACCGATTTTATCATAAAAATGATCCTCCCTGGGCTACGCAAGCATCACCTCCAAGTCACCAGGTGGGAAAACAGGACAAGTATGATCAGGGTTTGAGATTCAGCCTTCGCTTGTTCTGAAGGTTATCTGCCTCTACAATTCAGCTGAATATGATCCTCTGATCTTCACACAGTGCTAAGTCTCACTTCCCCACAGAAGTGCCCAGCTCACCTCACAGCTGTGGTCTGGCTCACGCAGAACGTGTCCCCCTGAACGGTCAATTCAAAGAAACCAACGTCACCTCGTGAAGCCTGGAGGTCCTCGCCCAGCATCACGCCCACCCCAAGGAGCCCAGGCTCCAGCTGATGCTGCTAAATAGGCGCACTCTGTTCGCCTTCGGGAGGGGAGATGGGAGAAGCACAGAGCTCTTGAAAACAACCACTGGTGGGGAGAAAAGAAAAGAGGGGAGCAAAACCAAAACCCACACGCGAAATTAGGGTTACGTACTAAACCACAACCAACACAAGCAGCTCGGAGCAGTGATGAGCTCCTAACCACAGCGCCTGCGAGATGCCGCTGACCGCTTTGGCAACCCTATCAGCGCGCTCGGCACCAAGCCTCAGCCAAGAAAATACCACGAGTACAACACGAGTGCACGTGCTGTGGCCAAGGAGAGGTAGGTTATGGGCCCCACTCAGTTTTATCCTGATCCTACACTCAGTTTTATCCTGATCCTACAAGTGACAACGTCCGATGCCTAGCTGAGTCAAGGACCAGCCCCGGAGTCACTTGTAGCACGCCACTCCACCGAAGCTGCGCCCTTCAGAGAAGCGTCACAGCCCAAACGGATGTAGCACCTGCTTTGAAAATAAGGCAAAAAGAGACTCCACCCTCAAATGGGGACAAGGAAAGGCTGCCAAATGCTAACGTCATGCTCATCATGCTCTGTAACAAGGAGGTACTGCTCTGCAATTGTTGGTACGAAAACCCAGCCGCTTATAATTTAATTAAAAGAACAATTAGACACCTGACATGACCCTTTCATTGAGCAGCTCCAATTCTGGACCATCTTCTGAACCCATCTGAGGAAACCAGTCCCACCTGCTCCCTCCTCGCTTTGCACAGGACTTGAGAGAATGACACATCGTGCCGGCTCTGCCTTACCATCTCGTGACTCCAGCCCAGCCACCAAGGGAGCTCACGCTTGCCTTGGATCCTGCCGCAAGGACGTCAGGCATGGTTCACTCCGGGTCAACACCCGAAGGGAGGGTGCAAAGAGGACAGAGCCAGGCTCTTTTCAGTGGTGCCCGGTGCCAGGACAAGAGCCGGTGGGCACGAACTGGAACACAGGAGGCTCTGCCTGAACATCAGGAAGGATTTTTGTGATGTGTAGGTGATGGTGCACTGCAACACCTTGCCCAGAGAAGCTGTGATCTTCAAAATCCTCCTTGGAGATCTTCAAAAGCCACCTGGATGTGGTCCTGGGCCACCTGACAGAGGTGAGCCTGCCTGAGCAGGGAGGTTGGGCTAGGTGACACCCAGAGGTCCCTTCCGACCTCAGCCACTCTGCAGCTCTGAAGTCCTCTCTGTATTGATAACTTACAGAAGGGTCAGCCAGGCAGACGGCGCTCCCTTCCCACAGGAGAGCTCCTGCTAAAACTCTGCTTGTGTTGCTCGTTCTTTTGTCATTTTTCTGCAGCAGACGCAGCCCTTGGCTCTCTTGTACCTGTGTTCACACCGGCAACTCCAGAGGCAGGAATAAAAAAAAAAAAGCCACTGGTCAAACACGCTTGCCCTCCCAGCCCAAGTGGACGGCAGACACGAGCACACCTTGTGCACAGCACAGCTCGGAAGAACCTGAAGCAGCCTCCACCTCTTCACACACTCCTGGGGGAGCTCTCGGAGAAGCAAATGGGCTTTTACAAGTCTCTGGCCCGACCAAGGTTAGCGGAATTCACCCCAAACCACCGCACAGAAATTCGCTAGCTCCCCGGCAGCCAGTTGCTACGCTGCTCTTGGATCTCCTTCCACCCTGCAGTAAGCCCGCACGCGTGTTTTGTCTAACTCCACGGACGGGCTAGCTAGAAATCTCTGCTCTGCAGCCCCTTAAAAAACCTCTGCAGCAGCAGCACAGCAGTCAGCAGGCACCAACAGGCCAAGCTTCGAAAGCCCACTCGCGCTTTGTTCGCCCAAAGCACACGCGTCTACTACGGGACGGGAGGAAACCCTCCGGCCCTACCCGATGTCACTTAACAGATGATGCGACAGTAACCTAAAAACCCTTCGGTCCAGAAGCTGAAAGAGCATCACCCACAGAAACACAGCATTTCCCAGTTAAACACAGGTCTCACAGTCTCGGAAACAACTCTCGTGGGTCACTCCACGCGGGGATGGGTCTTTCTTAGCCTGGAAGGCATCCTTTTATTTACATACAGTGCAAACATCAAATAAAAGACAAAAAAAAAAGCAAAAAACGTTCAACACACCACTGACTGGACAAGCAGATGACTGCAGCCTCAAAGCACACAGATTCCAGCTCGGATGCCAATTCAGTTACTGATTCACTCGGCCTCAAAACCGTTTCAAACGAGAAGACTTCCTTAAAAGGACCCTGTCAAGTCATTTTAAAACAAGCTTTATTTCGCTTTTTTTTTTTGGCCGTATTCACTCAGGCTGAATCCAGAACCTCAGTTGTTATTAACCACCACTGTGCACACACCACCTTGTTCTTAGAGAATTTCCACGCGTCCAACAATGAAAGCACAGCGTGCATACGTGGGCTCGGGAGGGCAGGGAGGCAGCGGAAAAGCAAGGATGACCCCCACAGCCCCTCAACACCCGAATCCCCTCCTTGAAACGGATTCCGATGAGAATTCCGGATGCCCAGACAACACGCCATCAGTTTCACGAAGGACGGCACAAGATTGCACAACCAGACGCACGGCCGGGCTGAACTTCCATTTTTGAGCACAAATCTGGCAGCGCCTCCACAGAAATATTTCCCTTATTAAGGTCAACGGGCTGCAAGGCAGTTCCTTAACGCAGTCCTAAAAAAAGACCAGGGCCCTGGTGAAAAATTAGCAGCATCCTAACTACCAGGGGGTTCCACTGGAAGGGCTTGGAAGGAAGCAGAGACACCTCCACCACCACGCGTCTCCCTAGCCCTCGGACCACCTCTTCCCGACGCGCTGTCACGAACGCCACCAGCCGTGACTCACACGCAGGAGAGCAAGCTGTGGGGCACGACTCCAACTTACTTACACCTTCTGTTCAACAAAACAAGGAGAAAAACCTCCCCGGCCTCACGGTTCCAATCTGGAGCTCCTGGCCAGCCTTCTGTTGGCCAAGGGGTGTTTGGAGGCCCGGCGCGCTGCCCTACGCTCCCAGGCCGAGCGAAGGACTCGTCGCCTGTGCCTCGCCTTCCCAGCACACGGCGCTGCCTCCCAGGGGGAAGGAGACCTCTCCCGCCCCAAGGGAAGGCAGTACAACGCTGCCAGACCCTCAGGAAAACACCTTCCAGTTCCAGGCCTCCCACCACAGGCCTGGACCTGCTCCGATTTCCACGGGTTGGCAAAGATGCCAGCTGTGCTCGCGCACGGGGCCGGCTCCCCGTCACATTCCGCTTTTAAACATCATCGGTTCCAGGTGGAGAGAAGCAAACAGCGTCTCATTCTCAAGACCCAGAGGAAAAACAAACAAACAAATAAAAAACTCAAAACACACCCTGTTATTCACGTTTGCCTACGAAGCAATTTCAGCACCACTGCTTACTCGACTCAGATCAGGCGCTGGTTCCCCACCACTCGTGAAAGCTCCCCACACAGGAGCTTCCCTGCATCCACAGAGGCCGCGCTGCAGGCCACGTTTTGGGGGCAGGAGGCAGGACACCGAGGGACTTTTAGGCATCTCTGTGTGTTTACAAATGGCTCGGAAGAAGGAGAAGCTGTAGGGTGAAGGGAGTTTGGAAAAAACGCCCAGCCGCTGCAGGAAACCAAAATCAGGACAGGACGGGGCCTTCTCCACAACGGCATGGCCAATGCTCAGGGCCCAAACCCCAAAATCAGAGAGAAAAGACCTGGCCGAAGGGGGACGTAACACCCCCCTCATCTCAGAATAGGGTTATTTTCAGCCTGTCTCCTTGGAGCTACCCTAATATTTTCTCTTACGACTCGAGTCACCAGGAAAGGGAGCTAGAGAAGAGGAGGTTAAAAAGAAATAACGTTAAAGCGAGCTCAGGTTAACAGCACAAAAATCCCTCGAAGGAGGGGCGAAGAACCAGAAGAGATGACAGGAAGGAGGGGTTCCGCCTTACCTGGAAAAGTGTGTGGGTTTGGTGACCCTCTTTTAAGGCACTTTGAGCAGAGGACGTGCACAGTGTAGTACAGGCCCGGCCACTCTTGGAGAAAGACATTCAGTTCTTCCACTAACGGGGTAATAGCTTGCCAAGCCGTCCAGATATTCGGGAGGGACGCGTGGCTGGCGATGGACAGGGTGTCCGGCTGTAGGGCCCCCCTGGCAGGCCGGTAGCTCACCACCACGGGCACCTTTCCCCGGTAGGCATAGATCTGGTACTTGCCATCCGACCGCTGCACCACGTGGCTGTTGATCTGGACGCTGTAGCGCGCAAACAAGCCGGGGGGGAAGATGAAGGGGAAGCTGTACTCGACCTGCAGCTGCTCGACCACAAACGACTGGCCGCTCAGGTTGGCGCCGTTGATCCACGCCTCGGCGTGGGGCACCTCGTTTTTCACGTAGCAGGGGAACTTGTACCAAGCAGCAGCACCGTTCAGGGGCTTGCATTTGGGTTTGTTGACGCAGTAGCACAGCCCCATCTTCTCCAGCAGCTCCAGGATGAGCTGCAGATCCTCCCGGCTCTGGACGTGGGGCTTCAGGAGGAGGCGGATAACGTGGGCGGGGAGGAGGCCGTGCAGCAAGAAGCCCTCCACGTAGTGATGGAGCTGAGTGGCCCTCAGCTCGTCGATGTTGGTGTCGCTGAGCAGTTTCTGGAGCAGCACGGCGGCATCCTGCTGGCAGAAAACATTGAGGATGTCGATAAGCCGGGGCAGGTTGTGGAACACGTACTCCCGCAGCGTGAGGTGCTCCTCGAAGTAGAGCAGCTTCCCGCTCTCGTGCAGGTAGGACAGGGCACTCTGCAGCCGATCCTCCGTCAGGCCCGCCTGCAAGCCCAGCCGGGCAGAGTCCCACCAGCTAAGCCACAGCTGCTGAGCCTGCGGCTGGAAGTGCAGCTCCTCCAGCACCTGCCAGGATTTGGGCAAGACCCGGTGCAGGTTTGGGAAGATATCGCGGTGCTCCGCCACCGACAGGAGCTTGTCCCGCAGGCGACGCACCTGGCAGCGGTCCCGGCAGCTGAAAGGCAGCACTGGGGAGAGGATCTGCAGGCGGTGGTTCAGCAGGTACTGGAACTGAGCTTTTTTTCGCCTCAAGTTCTTGTCCGAGACCCCATAAAAGGCAGTGTGAGGACTGGAGCAGCGCAGGTCAAAGTCCTGTCCCAGAGCCTCATCCACCTGCTGGACCAAGCTCTGGAGGCCCTCAGCATCCCTCTTCTCCTGCTGAGCGATCTGGTGGTGGATGTCCAGGCACTTCTCCTCCAGCTCCCGCTCCGCACAGAGGTCCGCGTGGGTCCCCACCATACACACCACAGCGTGGGGCACCTTGGAGCCGAGCCAGTGCAGGAAATAGCCCACAGAGGGGTAGAAGTGCTGAGGGACGTAGGCACTCAAATTCACCACCAGCACGTACAAGGCTCCAGGAGACAGGAAGAAAGACTGGATCACGTCATAGCTCGGGTCTCCCGCCAGCTCGTACACAATGAACGTCAGGCCCCTCTCCGCGTCCGCCGTCCAGTCCATCACCTCGATGCCCTTGCTGCCTGACAATCCCAGTCCCGACGGCACCTGGGAGGCATCCAGCGGCGGCGCAGGGCACGGTGTTTCTCCTTTCGCCCGGTGGGAGGGAACGTGAGAAGGAACGTCCTGCTGCTCAGCGGGGAAGCGTTCTGGCTGTCGCGCAGCAGGCACTCGCGCTGAGGCAGCGTCCTCCAGGAAGGGGCAGCACGCAACCGGCACTCTCCCAGCGTCCTGCTGCTGCCCGGGGCAGCCTCTGGGCTGGGTGTTGCCTGCATCCAGGCTCCCCAAGTCCTCCTTCTGCCCATCCTCCTCCATGAGGCATCGCCTCAGCAGGGTCTTGCCCGCATCCTTTAGGCCCATGAGGACCAGCTTGAGGCGGGGCTTGAGGGCGGGCTGGGAGTGGGCCAGCTCCTGCTGGTAGGCTGCGATGTAGGGGATGCCTTTCATACAGACCTCATAGGGAGGCTGGATGAGGGGATTGTCTTTGATTTTCCACAGGGTGACACGGGAGAGCTGCCCAAAGCCCTCGGGCAGGATGGCAATCTGGTTGCCTTGCAGGACCAGCTCCTCCAGGCTGTGGAGGAGCACGATGGAGTCAGGCAGGTAGCGGATGCGGTTGTTGTCCAGCCAGAGGGTACGCAGCTGGCGGAGCTGGCAGAGGTGAGAAGGCAGTACAGTGAGCTGATTGCGGCTCAGGTAGAGCTCCTCCAGCCCCGGCAGCGCCAAGATGGCAGCGGGGAACTCCCCCAGCAGGTTGGAGGAGAGGTTCAGCATCTTGAGCCGCTGCAGCCCGCCAAAGCCGGCGGGCAGCGCCCGCAGCTGGTTGCCGTCCAGCATGAGGCTCTCGAGGGCTCCCAGCTGGCAGAGGCCCTCGGGCAGGGCCTCCAGCCCCGTGCCGCTCAGCCAGAGGATCTTGAGGCGGCGCAGGGCGGCGATGCCCTCGGGCAGGGCCCCGAGGTGGCGGTTCCCGGAGCAGTCGAGCTCCTCCAGGGCGGCGAGCTCCAGGAGCGGCGCGGGGAAGGAGGGCAGCTGGTTGTGGTCCACGTCGAGGGCGCGGAGGTGCCGCAGGCGCCCCAGGCCCTCGGGCAGGCACCGCAGGCGGTTGAAGCTGAGGTCGAGCTCCTCGAGGCGGCCCAGCTCGGCCAGGCGGGCGGGCAGCCCGGTGCCCTCCGCTCCCAGCTCGTTGTGGCTGAGGCTGAGCTTGCGCAGGCCCCGCAGCCCCGCCAGCGCCCCGCCATCGCCCAGGCCCCGCAGGCGGTTGTGGCTCAGGTCGAGCTCGGCCAGGCGGCCCAGGTGGCGCAGGGCGGCGGCGGGCAGGCGGCACAGCCGGTTGCGCCGCAGGCTCAGCACCCGCAGCCCGCTCAGGGCGGCGCCCACCTCCTCGGGCAGCTCCTCCAGCCCCCGCCCGCTCAGGTTCAGCGCCTCCAGCTCCCCCAGCGCCGAGGCCGGCGGCGGGCGGCGCGGCCCGGCGGTGGAGACGGCGGCAGCGGGGGGCTGCGGGGGCCCCCCCGGCGGCCCCGCGTCCGGCTCCGGCTCCGGTTCGGGCTCGGGCTCGGGCTCGTCCCGCAGCTTCCGTGCGCGCAGGGCGGCCTCACGCCACAGCCGCGCCGCCTTCGGGGGCTCCGTCTGCGCCATGGCCGGGGCACCGGCACCGGGAGCGGGCCCCCGCCCGCCCTACCTGCCGCCGCCGCCGCCGCTGCTGCTCGCCATGGGCGCGGCCCCGCCGCCGCCGCCGCAGCGGGCTCGGGGCTCCTCGGGGCTCCCCGCGGCTCCGCGCCGGCACTGCCCCAGCGCCGCCCCTGCACGTAGCCGGGGCGGGGACACGGGCACGGACCGCCCCGCAGCCGGCAAGGGTGAGATGGGGCCGGGCTGGGCCCCGAGGGTGGCGGCCCCGGTGCCCCCCACCCCTCCGTCCCGGCATCGCCTTGCCAGGGCCTGCCGCGGTGTCCCCGTTGTGCTGCAGCAGTGCCGGCTCGCGAAGCCTAGTTCATCCCTGGCGATTCCTTGGGGTGACAGCAAAACAGCCGGTGCTGCTGGTGCCTGCATCGTTTCTGCACCCAGAGAAAGGTGATTTTGTTTTTCATCCAGCCCTGAAAACAAACAACAGCGACAGCCCCAGTTAGCCTGCCTCCCTGTTGGAGTGTCTTTCTGTATCGGAAGCCTGCGCCCCTGTGGTTATCCAGGGCAACTCTGCCATGTTCCTGCCAGGCTTTGTTTCCTTGCGTACGTCTGGCCAGGTCCTAAACGCCGCTTTCCATATCCCCAGCCGAGCTGTGCTCCTAGGGCTCAGAGAAATACCCCCGGGAATTTCCAACGCAGCTACAGGGGGAGAACAAAGGCGTTTTATAGCGGGGCAGACTCAGAGGCTGTGAGCGCTCGGGTCTCCTGAGTTGTGTGACCTTGCCCTTACCAACGTCAGAGAGCTGAACTGCCATGGTGCAGAGCCACGGCCACCGCACCGAGTTAGTGGATCTTCCTCAAGGAGTTAGGAAGAAAAAGAAAGCGTGTGGGTGCTGGAAGCAAGGCTGGGAGACGTGGGAGGACTATGGGGATGCTGCTTGCCTTTGCAGGGACGGAATTCGCTCGCTCGGAGCTGAAGCTGGCCAGCAGTGTGAGGGACAATAGAAAAGGCTTTTTAAAGTACGTTAACAGGAAAAAAAAGGCCCAGAGCAAACGTCAGTCCGATGCTCGATGAGGTCACCTCACAAACAGGGACACCCACAAAGCAGAGACGTGATTCCGTGATTCTGTTTAATGCACTTTTCACCTCCCTTCAACACCAGCGATGGGCTCTGGGCCATGTGGACGACCCCAAGCTGTGAGGAGCTCTGCTGAGGGTGGGGAGGCCCCGCAGGGAGCTCTGGGCAGGTCGCAGAGCTGGGCGACCGCCACCAGCCTCCTGAAGTTTAACGACAGCAAGCGCCGGGTCCTGCACCTGGCACGGGGCAGCCCTGGCTACGCGTCCAGACCGGGCGACGAGAGCAGCCCCACAGGGAGGGACCTGGAGGTTTTGGTTGACGGCAAGCCGACCCCGGGCCGCCCTTCCCCGGGGGCACCCCCCCCCCCCTTGCGCCACCCACGGCCCCGGCACCCGCCCCGGCTCCCGCCCCGGTTCCCTTCCGCCGCGGGCCCGGCGCAGGCGGAAGCCGCCGCCGTTGCCACGGTGACGGGAGCCGGGGGAGGGGCGGAGGAGGCCGAAGATGGCGGCGGCGCCGCGGCGCTCGCAGCACCACCACCACCACCACCACCACCCGCCGCTGCCGCCGCCTCCGGGGCCGGCCTCGCCGCCGCCTCCGCCGCTCGCCGCGTCCCCGCCGCGCAGCCCCAGCCTGGCGCCGGCCGAGCTGGCGGCCGCCGTGCAGCGGCACAGCCTGGCGGGCCCCGAGGGCGAGGCCCCGCTGGACGCCGAGCGGCCTCCGGCAGCGGAGGGCCCCGAGGGAGCGGGTGCCGCCGCTCCGGGCCCGCCGGCCGGTTCGAGCAGCGGCTCGGCTTCCTCCTCGTCGTCTTCGTCGTCTTCCTCTTCGTCGGTGGCGTCGAGCCCGGCGGCGGAGAGCCCCGAAGCGGCGAGCGGGGCCTTCCGCGAGCTGCTGGAGGCCTGCCGCAATGGGGACGTGACGCGCGTCAAGCGCCTGGTGGACACCGGCAACGTGAACGCCAAGGACATGGCCGGCCGCAAGTCCACGCCGCTCCACTTCGCCGCCGGTGGGTGCCCAGCGGGGCCGGGCCGGCTGCTGTGGGGGGCCGCCGCCCGCAGAGCCTGCCCGAGCTCCTTCCCGGCCTCTCGGGGGGCTGCGGGGGCTAAAAGCGCTGCTGCGTTCCTCTATGTTCGTCGTAGGGCTCTAAACTGTGGTGTGTGTGCTCAGGGAGCGAGGAGAGAACTCGGGGCACAGCTGGCGTGAGGCTAAGGGACCCATCTGTCTGCTCTAGAAAGTTAAGGACTGCTGTGGTTCAGCTGGGTTTGTCAGGAATCGTAGTCCTCACCTCGTCGTAGTCCACACCTTGTCATTTCTACCTGTCCTTTTTGTTTGGGTGTCCCTGCTGGCTGCTCTGACCTGCTCTGAGCTGGGTGAGCTGAAGTGGGACAGCTGAACGTGATGACGGTTACAGACGCGTCCAAGGAGATAGCGTGCTCCTCGGCGTCGAGGTGTCCGATTAGAAATAGCATCGTCAAACGAGCCAGCGGTGAGGTTCAACAGTTCACCTCGACTGGAAGGAAACGTAGCTTCCTAGCAAGTGTCCCTGTCGTGGGTTAGTTTATAAAGAGAACATGGAGAGGAGAATTTAGGAAGAGAACATCTTGTATAGGGACTGCTCTTCAGTGGGGGCACGGGGCGAGCTAAGTTCGCGATCAAAATAAAACGGGGAAGACGTCTCAAATCATCGGTCAGAACTCAGGACTTGCACAACAGCCGGGGCTGTGGTCAGGCAGAAGGCTTTCTGCCACGTGCCACAGCGCTACCGGACTGGAACTTAGGTGGCAAGGGGCACAGAGCTTGCCTGAGCTTTCAGTGGTGCTCTGCTATGTATGAAACAAGGTAATTAACGAGCCTGTGTTGAGGGGTCTGTACCTAAGAGGTGGTTTGTGGTTCTAAAACACCATGCTAGAATTGGTTGTGGGCACAGTGTTACCTGGAGCTCTGAATGGTGCTGTCTGAGATAAGGCTCCCAGCTTTTGTAAGTTTCTCGTCACTTTACAAGTGGCATTTCGTGATGCCCCTAAGGGAACTTCTGGTCCCGAGCTGTTTCCTTTTGGTTCTCCTCTAAAGCAAGTACAGCACGGCTTTACGCGAGCTGGGTCTGAAACGCAGCGATCTCCTCAAGTGTGGAAATTAACTTGATTTGCCTGAATGCTGCAACGTGATGCTGGTACGGCCGCGTGCGTGCGGATCAAGCGCCTGATGTTTTCAAGCCTCGTCTCGAGTCTCTGCTCATCTTGGTTTTAAGCTTAAAATTAGACGTGGATGCTCCCCCTTAAACCGGGAGGTCTCCCGCTGTACCTTCAGTGGCGGCACAGAGTGCAGCGCTGGAGCTGCGGCCATCGCTTGTTCTTTGATTAGAGAAGCAGGGGACAAAACTTAAGGTGAAAAGGCTTTGAAAGGTGACGGCGTCCGTGAGGTGTTAGTGTCGTAGTAGTAAAGATGCTTCCCTGCAACACGAGGAAAGCAGTAGGCGAAGTTCTCATACCTGACAACTTTCTCCCATCCCTTTTTCTAGATTTAAAGACCTTCCCAAGCTGCCGTACGTATTTGCTTGCAGATCGCTGCGTTCTGCCTGAGTCCGTCTGCTCCAAATGGGTTTGATATGTTAATAGCACGCGGCTAACACCTAATTACAGACATCCCGGGGCCCTGTCATTTGCAAAGCCTCGCGAGGACGTTGCTGAATGCAGCTTGTCTCAGGCAGCGGGCGTCTGCAGTACGTTGATTTCATCTCCCTCCCTTGTGCTGGGGAAAGGAGAAAGAAAATCCAAACAAAACCAAAAATTGCCTCAGGAGCGCAGAGGTCTGTGTGTTAAGCTACGTTGTAAATAGCTCCTGTTCCGTGAGACATCCCTAAATAGGAAGGTTACGGACTTCATAAGGGCAGTGTGAGTAGAACAGTGCAAGAAGCGTTGTTTTAAATGGCTTCTTCCAAACTTCTTGAAACTAAACAAGACAACAACAGGGAGTTCCACTTCTGCTTTATGATTTTTGGCAGAGGAATTATTTTAGTAGCTGGCAAACTTTGGTAAACTTCTTCCTATATTTGGGGCAGCTAGATTTTTTATTATTATTTTTTTTCCCCCTGGGAACCTGACTTCTCCCTAGCTCCGTTTTGTTTTCTTGTTGCCGCTTTGGCCACGATTTCAGGCGGTTGTTGCTTTCTCCATTTCAAGAGAAGGACGACTTTAGTTCCAGTTTATTGTAAAAAGCGTTGAGTTAAGGAAACCTGAAGCTTTCCCAAGCTTCTAGTTTCAAAGTTTCGTTTATCTTCTCTCACGTGGCAGAAGGAGGAAGAAAAAAGGGTGACTTGTGAGAACATTCAGGATCCATAGGATATGTATGAAGTGGAGGCAAGGTGAGAATTGAAATTTACGTAGCTGATTACTTCAAAAAGTGGTGATTTCTAGGGATAGATCCCAATCTGCTTGGAGAAGCTGGAGTCATCTGTCCGTTACCTGCTTGTGGATGAAATGTGTGCGGTGGAGTTGAAGCAGTAGTGCTCTCCAGATCGTCTTTATCTGGGATATCTGCAGTTGTCTGAACGAAGGGGAATGGGTTCTTGAGCTCTGTTAAAATGCCCAGTGCTCTGCTGAATCGGTCTGACCCGCTTTGGGCTTGATGTGGAGGCTGTATCAAAAGGCTCCTTTTCTGTTCATCCTCCGATTATCGGGCGCCCGGCCTCTCCTCAAATTCAGCATGGCTGTCAGGAGGTGTGGCGTGCTGCTTTACGTTTGCAAGCAGTTTGAGGGACTCTTCCGTAGGAGTACGCGTGCTTGGAGGGAGGAAGACCTGATCCTATTTGTCTGTGGTGTGGGATGCAAGAGGTTTGGCTCTCTGGTACCAGCGTGGGCTTTGGATGTTTTCCACCTGCATTCAAGAACCAGAATAAAAAATTAATTTTGAAAGTGATTAAGTTACTTAAAAATATAAATAAGAAATGAAGTGAGGGTATAAATCTATTGGTACTTCTTGCGTTCTATGAAAACTATCGTGCTTGTAACACTAAAAAAATAAAATTAAAATTAAAAAGCCCCAGTGCTAGGCTAGAAGAAAGCTGCACTTGGCTCAAGGTTTTATCTGTGCTGGCGGCCAGAATCAGCTGTTTAGGGAAGAGTTACAAGCTTGCCCTGTTTATATCTGATACCTGTCTAAATGCTTGCATCTTTATTTATACGCAGCTGTGAAGTTGCCAGGTTTGTGACTGTCCTTATTCGTTCGACATGAAAGGGAAGAAGGATTGGTTGACACCGTGAGAGCAGCATACCCCTCTACTTACACGTTCCCAAATTTGTGCGATGATTTTGGTGACACCCTAATGATGACCTGCTCCCTTCTTCTCAAAACAGATGTGTTGTGCGCGTGGAAACTCCTCCAGAAGAATGGGGCTCGCCTTCATGGGGGCTGATGTCAAACTTGTGTCGGAAGGAGGGAGGTTGCTGTGGTTTGTCGCCTGTCTGCCTGCATCTCGGAGTTGTAGAAGCTGGCCGAGAGCTCTGAGGCTCCCTTTGTGAATGGGAAACCTGCAAGTTACACCTCTGAGAAATACTGAGAAACCTAGTTTTTTTTTCTTTTTTCCCCCATAAACAGTATATTTTTTAATTTGACAGAGGCCCCATCTTGTAAGGTACTAAAAGACCAGTTTGTGCCAGCTTTAGGGATGGATGGAGACAACAGGACTCATGGCAAACCCCAGTTTTTTTCCCAGAGCCAGCAAGGATCTGTAGGAACCCGCTTGGTAAAGAAATGGCTTCTTCCTGTCTGGAAGAAGGTTTAATTGGCTAAGGTTAGACAGTTCGTGCCTCTTGCCTGTCCTGGTGGAGGGGAGGGCATGCGGGAGTGTAAAACCAGTGTCATTTTGGCAAGCATGGAATTGGGATCACAGCATGAACTGCTTTCTGTGATATCAGCCTGAACTCAGTTCAGAGAAACCTGCTTTAGGGAGGCCTGGATCGCTCGACGAGGAGTATCCTAAGTGATATTCCCTGTTTGCTTTCTGCTTCAGCCTCTAGTAATGAGAAAAAGCTGTGTGTGGAGGGAAAGAGGCTTTCTGAAAGCACCCTTTTGATCCTACTAGTACTAACAGCTTTTAATGGAGGTTAATGGATGCAATTGTTCTTGGGAGGAATTCTGAAATAAACAGCTGATATTGAAGGATCTCGTGTGGGCTGCAAGCCAGGGGATGGAATTTCAGCAAGGAGATGATCCGTTCGCTTTGTCAGCTAACACTCTCTTAAGGATGCAATCTGCTTCAAGGTGTGCAAGTCAACCAAGGGAGTGAGAAGGCAGAACTCACACAACTATCTCCTGAGTGCTGCTCGAGAGCTGGAAAATGGCAAGAAACGGTCAGAAATTTCTTACACGCCTCCACTCTGTGCAGAGACACCTGAATTGCCTGCTGTACCTGTGGCACAAGGTACAAGGGATTGGCTTAGTTTGCCCTGGGAAGCCTTGATTTTGAGGTATCTTCCTAAGCTATTCCTACTCATTTTGTTGCAGCTGCCTGGTGAATAGCTGCCATAGGAGAGGTGTCTGGGCTGACCCAAGCAGGTGTTGGTGGAGCCAAGGCACTGATCAGTTCTGCCCTGTGCAACTTGAAGGGAGGCTCCTAACAGCTTTCAGCTGGATTCGTACATGTAGTGCTGAGCAGTAGGGATCGTGTAGTTGACTGAGGCAGTCTTAGAGGCTCAGAGCCTGCAGAATGAGGATTCATTCCTTGAAAAAGACAATTTTGTGAACTATGGGGCTTGACTGTGGAATTCTTCCATGGTTTTGTTGCGCTTGTAGCATGTGAACTGTGTTTGCTTATTGCTTTGTAGGAGGTTCTTCTTTAGGACTGGTAACTTGTTCTCTAGAACGGTCTAACAAAACTAGGGAAATGCATTTTTTTTTTTTTCTCATTCCCGTTTAAAATCCATTGAAAGAATTTACACGAGGATGCAACTGCAAAACCTCAGACTGCCAGCAGCGCTGCACCGAGTTCCCTTTTCCACAGCTTTAAGGCTCTTCGACCTACTTAGTTAAATCAGTCACTTTAACTGTTGTCTACGTGCTGAAACAAAAAAGATATGGGATTACTTAGCTCGCACTTCGCTGCCCCCCTAACCCTCCCATCTGAACCCTCTGGACTGTGTGAAGCAGCCCTATTACGGGCGAAGCTTGTGCATTTCACCTGCGTGAGATAGCCCAAATCAATAAGGGATCCTGCCCTGTCAGTGTGGAGCTGAGGTAAATCTCATCGAAACAGGCCTGCCCTCGTGGGCCTTTAGGTGTCATTCTCCTCCCCAGTTACCTTTTTGCCGTGGATGTCTTCTGTGGGAGCGTTACTTGTGATTGCCTTTTGGGGTCTGGCTCGTAGTCCTTCCTTGAGGGCTTTCTTAGGCTCTGTGAAGCAAAATTGCACCGGCAATGCAAAAAACGGGAATTTTAAAAGTTGTTTTTGGTGAATTAGGTAGGTTTCTTCAGTTTAATCGGAATTGCTGCTTCGTGTGTCACAAGTGGCACGTCACGGGTCTGTCTTTTTTTGTTTAATTGCAGCTACATTGTCAGATTTGGGCACGCGATCGTTGTTAAGACTTTCTGGCACTTTGTCAGTTCACGTTTGTACAAGTTTCCTTGTGGTGGAGGTGTCGGGGGGAGCCAGCCCCATCACTGGCCACTCTTTCTTCCAAGTGTGGCCTGGTGGGATAAATTTGCAGAAACCTTGACCTCAATCCTCCTTTCTCGAGGATTGAACAGAAGAGTTTCTTCACCAACAACCCTAAGTGTTTGTGGCTGGCGTTTTCAAAGTTAGCTTTAGGACAGACCCCGTGTCCAGCAAGACCTCAAACACCGAACGATTTGAAAAGGAATCCGGGTTTTCAGGCACTGTCAGGTTGTTTTTTCCTCTAGAGACAGAAGGAACACGTCGAACAGCTGTGTGTGCAGTTTCAGCACTGTCAGTAGTCATTCAGCCTTTAAAAACCAAAGGCTAATGTGAGCTGTTGATCTGACTGTTTAGCTGGGAGCATCCCTTTCTATAAAAAATAAAAGAAACTTGTGAAAATGCGAGCACCTGCACGGCCAGCAGCTGAGGGCACTGAGCAGTGGCCGTGGGGAGATCCAGGCAGCTCTCCAGAAGTCTGTGCTTGTTAGCCTAACGTATTGTGAGGGCTCCAGCTACAGAATTAACCAAGGAATAAAATATTTTTGTACCATTAATAATAAAATTAAAGGTGTTTCATCTATTTTAGCTTCTTTTTTTTTCCTATAATACACGTGTACTGCTGTGGTTTATATGTCTATTGGGGGGATGCTCAAAAAACTTCTTCCTCATAGGCATGCCTGATCAAAGAAGTTTGGAGGCCGTCCCTCCAAGGCATTTTGGGTGCTAGAAAGCACAGCTGGCTGCTGGGACCTTTCTGAATTCATCTTGGACAAACAAGCTAAAGGTGTCAGGGCCTGGCATGCTGCTGTAGGATTTTGTAGCCTGTAAGCCTAACGATACTGCCTTTATGGAGTCTTTTCCCTGGCTGTAACAGAGGCTTTGTCCCCAGGCTGGGACCTTCTTGAGGCATTATTTACCAGCTGAGGTCTCAGTCCTGCATGCGTGCGACTTCCCAGCTTATCTGTCAAACAAAAGCATTCAGATTCTGTAGAAGAGAAGGAACGTGGTTTGATTTCGGATACGGTTGTTCTGCTTGAACGCAGACAGTTTCCTTAAGTTTTATTAATATGAGATCTCCAAAATGGCGATGTATGTGAAGAGGTAGTAAGTAAGACACTTGCTTCTGGTACATACAAATTATACTCAATTGGTAAAATTCATGAAAAGCTTACCTTGAAAAAGACTGGCAAGCCTATTGCAGAACTTGAGGTAGTGCCACCAGGACTTTATTAAAATAAATCAGCGTTCACCCTGTCGTAAATGAGAGTGAATCTTCCAAGGGTTGCTTGAGCAGGCGAACCTGGTCTCTCTGTATGTTAAATGAAGTAAAAGGCGGAGGAGGGACACCAGTAATACCATTTGGTGTCTGTGCACTGGAGTAATGGTGAGCAGCTAGTTGTAAACATGAAAACACGTTTCTTTTTTGCAAGGCGATTGACCGGTAACATCTTCTCTTCCAGGATTTGGAAGGAAGGACGTCGTGGAGCACTTGCTGCAGACAGGAGCCAGCGTTCACGCTCGGGATGACGGCGGGCTGATACCCCTTCACAACGCCTGCTCTTTTGGTCACGCTGAAGTGGTTAGCCTGCTGCTGTGTCAAGGGGCAGACCCAAATGCCAGAGACAATTGGAACTACACCCCTCTGCATGAAGCTGCCATCAAGGGGAAGATAGACGTGTGTATTGGTAAGTACCTGGCGCGTTACGCTGAAACTTCACCAGGTGTGTTCTGTGCAGTTGGAACCGTTAACATGTTGGACCCGAGGTGGAAGATACTGCTCGCATGTAAAAGCTAGCTTATCTTAAACCACAAGGTGGGTATAGCGCTAGTCATTTATGATTAACTTCTTCACAATGTCTCATTCAACATTTGTTGAACTCGTTGAAAACTTGATGTGGAGAGGGTTGGTCATCTCCGAAGTTAGTTCGGAGGTTCTTCATCTCCGAAGTTAGTCTTCAGAAAGTGAATGTGGAAGTCTCTCCCTCTCTCTCCTTACACAAGAAAACTAGCTTCACCAGGTAATGTCTCTGCTTTTCGAGCTGTTCTGTGTCATCTTAGTGCCTAGAAAGATGGGTAACCTTCCATTCTGTACAGTATGGGGAAACAGTCCTCTGAAGCTTTCAAATACAAGCTACAGGACACCGTTGTTCACAGTGGTTATTTATCTTTGGTGTGTGCTGGAGCCTGGAGCCAAAGCAATTTCAAGTAAAATTGAGTACTTCAATCATTTTAATTGTATCTAGACCATATAAAGAGCTTTTCAGTCAGGATTTTGTTAACTTTTTGATTTTTTTTTTCCTCAGTGTAATTAATATATTTTTTTCTAAATAGGAGCTTCTGTTATTGTTTTACTCTCAGATCAGTTTCGTAAACTTCTCAGTGCTGGCTCTTCTCATGTCCACTAACACGAATACAGTGGTCATATTGCCATGTTGGTTTTCTCAAAAGAAAGGAAAACCTTGATTCTTAGTGATCACAGTTACGATTATGAACATGAGATTTGTGCTGCACGTTATCCAGATAACAAAATACAATTCTGAGCGATTCAGATAACGTCTATTTGTGTCCAGACTGCTTACATAAAATTCCTGCAGAGAAAGCTACAAAACTCAGGCGGCACGTTCTTGCGTTGCTTTTATTGTAACACTTAGTTCATTACTTAAAAGGGAAAAGAAAAGGGAAAAAAAAACAACAACTGAGGAACACCAAAACAGGAACTTTCTTTTTTTAAAACTCCACAAGAGATGCGCTGGAATTCGTTCATTTGATCTTGTGTGTGAGGTATACGGTAAGATATATTCTGTGTTGAGAAATTACATGCAGAAGTGAACGAGTATAATTGATTAGGCATCAGTAGCTCTTCAGCTGTCCGCTGCAGCCGTAGGCTTCCTTTGAAGCACCCAGCAGAGCTGTGGGATTATTTGCAGTTCTCCTGAGAGCTGCGTGCAGACAGACTGGAGTCGGTCGACTTCTGTTTTTACTTCCTCCTACTGAAAGCAAGCGTGAAGCTGTGTTGTGCTCTGTTTGGTTACTGCTCTGCGTGTGTTAGCACAGTCAGATGTTTGAGCATCAACATGAGAGCTGCTGCTGGAGGCAGTGTCACCAGTCACTACATCTATTATTTACTGATGCTGCTTTAGAATTTAGTTGATGCCATGAAACTCCTAGGGTATGAGTATAGACAAAGAAGTCTACTGTTTCTTGTTTGCAGGGGGTTGTTTACAATTTATTTATAGCTGGCTAGACAGTCGGGATGATTCTGTTTCTCCTTAATGGCTTTAAGTATAATTTTTATATTAAGATTTTCAGCCTGTGTCTTCAAAAGGCCCTGTAAAGGAACATAGTATATACAGGGATAATGGAACAGAGATTGCTTAGGACATTTGTTCTGATTAGGAATACTTGAATAGCTTTCTGAAATATATTGTGCAGTATTAGTATTTACATCTTAAGCGTCGACTGTTACAGTAGGTATGATGGATTTTAATAGGCCTGTTTCTTCCCATTCTTAGTGTTCCTGCTCTCAACAAGCGAGGTATAATTTTTGAACCAATTAACTGAAGAATAGTCTCTGGAAATCCCAGCATAATGTGGAATTTACTGCTGAACTTAATCTACCTGAAAAGCAGCAGACTGTGTAGGAATTATTCACCTACCCTCGTTTTTGTGTCTCTCTGTTCTTAGCACCTTCCAAATGCTAAAAGTATTACACTTTTAGCGGTCAGCTGTGCAGCTCAGCTTACACCTACTGCCTTCAAACACTGCCACCGGGAAGCTTATGTGAAAACAGGAACCGTCATAAATTGACGAAAACTCATCAGAGTATGTACAAACTTCTCCAAAATACCTCAAAGAGAGCAAAAACCAGTGATATGTGGTTCCTTATCCTTCTGTGACTGGTTGCATGTTTGAATTCTAGAATCATTCAGATTGGAAAAGACTCTTAAGGTCACCAAGTCCAGCCATCAGACTAACGCTGCCAAGTCCACCACGGAACCACGTCCCTAAGGGCCACGTCCACAGCCTCAGGACAGTGCAGGGACTTAAAGGGCGAGAATGCAAATACGCTGATTTTTGAAGGAATATGGGCTATCACTGCGTGGAAGTTGCTTTTGTGTCCTGGGTCTGGAGGTATAGGATGTCTTGAAGGGGGGTAAGCAGTGCTCAGCTCATTTGCTGATGAGCACTGCCTATATACAACATGTATCTAGTCAGTGCAGTTTGTTTAGTTACTGAGCACATTCTAAACCAGTTTGTGCTATATGTAATCAATTTGCAGAATAAATGTATTGAAACATTGGAAATAATTGTTAAGATAAAAGGCATAAATACTGCAGAATGGTCGGGATGCTTCACCTGTCAAGAATGTGTATTCTCAAAGTCTGTGGACTCCTCCTAGAGCGAATGAAAAAGTGTTCTTGCTTTTCAGTGCCCCGTTTTCTCATGGAATAACGAATGAATGGCGAACTCTGCGAAGCGTGCTTGGAGGAATGCTGCAAAGTCCGGGTGGTGACTGTTCTGTAGGTCGGCCTTGAGGGAGAAGGGGTCACGTATTTCTTTATCTAAAAGCCTACTGGGAATCAAACCACAGATCTGTGTAGCTCACTTTCTTTGACAGTGATGTGCAGCAGATACTTAGGGAACCTGCCATGAGCGCACACTTCTTTCTCATGGCAATTAGCAATTGAGGAACTTAATAAAGAAGAGGCTGCATCCAGATGATGTTTGCAGACACAATTCTGGAAAGGCGGATCTCATCTCTTCTTAAACCCTGCTGTGCTTTTGGTTTGGAAGGTGTTCTGTTGCAATGGAGTTTTACAACTTAATTGTGCTGCAGAAAAAAACCAAACACCTCCCTTTGCTTTGAAACACTGATTGATTGGTGTTCATTGCAAGCCATTCAAGGCTTGCAGGAAATAAGGAACAGCCATTTCCATTTGCCCTCTGCATATCCTTCATGATTTTATAGATATGAGGGAAAAACAAATAACAGACTCTTTTTCCAAGCTGCAAAATTTGGTCTCACTGCATGTTATCCTGTTGAACGTTCTTGTATTTTTATATTTTTTTTTAATATATGATGATTGTTTTTTTTAAGGGCAAGGAGTTGGTATGGGTGGCACAGACAACAAAACTCTGTGTAGTACGCTTACAGGATAACTTTGTTCTTTAAGTTGGGTTTTCTGGTTGGTGCTCCTTCCCATTCAGTGTTTTGCAATGCATTTCCTGAGCGGTAACAGCCCTTTTAAAACAGCGTGTGCTTGTGTAGTTAGAACAAAGTAGGCTAAAAATAACCTTAGGAAAACTGCCTGTGCAGTCTGACCGGGCTTGTCTTGCTGCCCGCTGAGGTTGTTTCTGCAAGGCGGATCTCCAGTTAAACGTTGAGAACTACAGGACTGTTAGCCTAAAAGTGATCTCAGACATCATCTACCTACCTAGATTAAAGTCATCCTTCACAAATATGCAACCTGCGAGTGTCTTCTACGGTGACACCATGATTTACGTCTCTGAACATACTGGGTACTTTGGTAATTTTAAGGGAATCAAAAATACTAGCTACTGAAAAGCTCCCTTCAGCACTACAAAACTCTACAAGCTTCTTAAAATTACTTTAAGATTAGAGTAGTTCAATTGGAGGCTACCTACAAAGATCATGGAGTCCAACTGCCTCAGCACTTGGGGGCTAACCAAAAGTTAAAGCGTAGTACCGCGGTCATTATCACTGGTTATCAGAGCCAGGAGTTGTGATAGATGCGCCGTGAAGAACATCTCCCAGCAGTATGGGGTACCTGTATCTGCATGACAAAGGTCTCGGAGCATGCGGAGCCCCAAAACAAATAGATCACGGGCAGCAAGACTGCAGCGCCCTACCATGTTTTTGTGAGAGGGCCAAGCCTTCAGCTCCATGAAAGCCTGGATTAAATCCTCTTGAGAAAAGTCAAATTGGCAGCGTGCTTGCTAGTAGAGAGGATGACGCTTTGCACAAACGAAGGGGAAGAGAGCCTTGCTTCTGATGAGGAAGGCTCATTGATTGTGCCAGTAAAATGACTTCTTGCTTTCCTGTCTGGAACCAGCGGTGCTGAAGGCCGGTAAAACCTGTCATGTTGGTATGCTTAAGGTTATTGTTTATATTATGCTGTTTGTATTACTAAAAATGATTTAGAATCAGCTTCACGTAAACAGGTGGAGAAGGGTTACCTGCTGTCTCGTACACTATATTTGGGAATCTGTCTGCCTTTCTGTTAGGTGTGAACTGTAATGACAGCTAACGTGTTGCAACCTATCTCTTGCAACCTAACCTTACCCATTTTTTTTCCTCTTTCCTAAAATTCATCTGTCAAGCAAAACCAGTCTCTTTGCCTCATTTGGCTCCTTGGTACAGGACGATGTACACGGAACAAGAAGAGCCTTCTCTTTTGTGATGCTTCTTAACAAACGTTGATCGAATTGCAATCTGGTTACTTGCAGCAGAGGAGTCAGTTCAACAATACGCAAAGCACTGCTGGAAAACTTTCTGCAACCTATTTGTGGGAATTAAGGGCTTCAGAAGTACTGATGCTAGCTATTAGCAGACAGGGAGAGCGGGAGGAAGAGGAAGCTTCGTGGGATCCAGAACAGAGTAATGAAGCAGCCAGTGCTCTTCCAGGCACTGAAACTGTTTGCTTTGAGGTATCTGATATCAGTTTATCATGACTTTCTAAATGTTGTGCAGAAATACTTAGTTTTGTGGGATTATCCTGCTGATTACTGTAGCAATACCTGCTTTTAGCTTCTCGGAGGAACCGTGTGTTCTTAACGCAGCTCATATGTGGTTTAAAAACAATCTATAAATGTGTAGCTCTTAAGGCATAAAAATAGGACCAGTTCTAGCAGAGCTCATGGCTTTTTTCCCATTTTTTCTAGTGGAAAGCATTGATTAAAGTATGACTATAGACAGAAAAGGTTTTGCTCGTAAAATGTGCAGGCAGTTAAATACTTGTCATTTAATACCCAAAGGCAGGTGCCTCTAACGATTTCCTTTTACCACAAGATAAAGCAAGTGCAGAAAATGAGCTGTGGCTGATTGAAGCCTACTGAAAATACGGAGTGCTTGCCTCTTGCTCTGTGTTCTTGGCTTTTAGTCCTGCATGCAGCTAAGACTCGTGATGAACAGATGATTTACTGGAGTGCAGGGATCTTGCTTTTCCCCGCTTACACAAGTACACCATGTTCCTTAGAGAAAGCTGTCCCTTTGGGGCGGTACAAGGATGGGGCAGGACACAGGGGCACGTGGAAGAGGAGCCCACTCGGACTGATCGACGTGCACGCTTCCCTGGAGTGGGACCCACAGCAGCAGCCATGCTTTAGGTGACAGATTGACAAGCAAATATTCTACACTGCAAAAATCCCACAAAGAGCTAATGCCAAACAGGATAACGCTATTACTGCCCTGTATCCATAGGGCAGGGCGGTAAGCAGCTCTGGGACTGGAAGACAGATGGATGTAGTGCCCTGTCCTTTAGGAATGGAAAGCAATGCAAGTTTTCTACTTAATGTGTTATAAGATAGCTGGAGGCACGAGTTTCTGAGACTGACAAGCGCAGTACTGCTAGCTAGTCACTTGCATCAGTCTGAACTCGATGTATTAGCTTCCTCAGGCTTACCTCAGAAATAGATTATGCTATTAGAAATAGATTTTCCTGCCCCTGCTCCAACATGAGGTCCCTCCCACAGGATGCCATCCTACCTGAACTGACCCTGCGGGGGCTGCCCGCAGGCAGCAGCTCTTCAAGGTCTGCTCCAGGATGGGTCCACCTGCTCCCGGTCCCTTGGCACATAAGCCCAATCCGAGGTGCTGTGGTTTTACCTGGGTTATGTTGCATCTGGCCACAGTACCACCCCGTGCTGTTTGAGATACCGTACTTTCCTCACTAGAAAACATACGTTGCTTCAAACCAACCGTTTATGACCACGTGTATTACGGGTATTTTAAAGCTGCAGATCTCTAGGGACCGACTTGTAGGATCACTTGGTGCTTTCGCCTCTTGTCAGAACTGTTATTCCAGCCCATGCCTTGAGCAAGGGGAGTGGGGGAGGCAGAACGATGGGAAGTGCTTGGAGCCAGCATTGCCTAACTAGGTCTTGGGCTGGTAACGTTTGATATACCGTTAATGAGAACTGTTGCCAAGAGCAGAATGATTGCTGTCAGCTCCTGTCTCTGGTTTATGTCCGTAGCTGCGTGACGAACCGACTGGGCAAGAGATCGCTTTCTTCGTCGTCCTTGTTCCCTGACCAAACGTTTGCAGCCATCCGAAGGAGGGGAGGCAGCACAGGGCTGGGGGTGGCAGTTCTGCCAGCACAGGCTACGTGGAACTGAAAAGCCCGTGATTGTACTGTTTGGCAGAAGTCTTACTACTCTACCTAATCCTTCAGTGAGTGGGGTGGGGATGCACACAGGAGGTGATAAAGGCTCTCCTATTCTCTGCCTCGGAGTGGTATCTGTTCTTACCCTACTAGAGATGTACTTTTATCCCCCTGGAGGTGAAGATATCCCCTTGACATGGGCCCTTTCTCCTCTCAAGCTGTTCTGCACAGCCCTTTTGTCTCAGGGCTGCCACCTGGACCAGATGCACGCGTGCATCTTACAACACCTGCACTGGCACCCTTCAAAGCAGCTCTCTTTGAAGTCTTCAGCAGTTAACTGTTTGCAAACTCCTCCATTGCTGGAGATCCAGTCTTCTACAGCTTTTTAGCATTTCACCTACCTGCACCCGCAGTGTGTGTCGTATTTCTTTGTGAATTCCCTCGTTAATTGCTCGTTATGTCTTTATTCTTCCTTTTTGCTTCTGCGTGCTCCGTCCTCGTTAGATGAGGAAACTTTTTCTCGGTTGAAAAAAAAGTTAATAGTTTGGATTCCAAGGTATTGTCTGGATGCCTTTAGAAGGTGGAGATAAAGGAATCAATTTCTTACGTGTAACTTGGAGGCATGTCCTGCATGGCACTAGTACTGAGACAGATCTGTGTGCTCCTGTGACCTATGGTTAGTGAGACGCTGACCAGCTTTGAAGGTGGCTTTTTTTAGGGAGAGGTAGTGCACGTGTTGTAAGACAAACGGAGGAGTCTTCCTTCGGCTGTTTTCTCTGTACCTTGATGCTTTGGGGGTAAGTAGATAAAACTACAGTAACTTGGTTTGGAAAGGACCTTTGGAGGTCTTCTACAGAAAGAGAAATTTAAAAGGAGGAAGAAAAGATACGTGTTAGAGCTGGGGTAGCTGGAAGGGGCTGTGGGCACAGCGCAGCGTGACAAAGCGGTGAAGGAGCTGGTGGGGAGCGAAGTGAGCAGGAAGGTTTTGTTTAGCAGCGCTATGAGGAACTGAAGACTCTGGCAATGCAATGGAAAACACTAGGCAACTTTAAGTACAGACGCTTCTGGAAGGTCTGCCTGGTTTGGGATTTTTTTTCTGCTTTCAACAGTCAAAGGGTTGGATGTGTCTTTTTTTACTTACTAGAAACCAAATACCGACTTTTCCATCACTGTTACTGCAAGCTAAAGAAGCTTGTGCATGGTGGCACTGAACAAACTGTAAGTCTGACCTTTGATCATGCCTGTCTTTGGATTTTTATTCCCATTCTACTCCTGTTGTGTCCGTGTCTCTACTTGCAATCAGAAATGTTCTCCTTCGGTGCGCTTTTACCTGAGGCAGCGTGAAGGAGGAAGGGCTGAGCGCTCAGGTAATTCATGTCTCGTATTCAGACAACCTCCCATTTCCCCTCCGCTCCCCCCTAAAACCCACTTCTTCCTTCTGGCTGCGTAGCTACAGTGGAAGCTTTTGCCGTGCCTTGCTGCTGAAAATAGGGAGGTTGAAACCGCCTAAAAGTAGAAATTGGTGGTGGTGGTGGTGGTGGTCTTACAATTTGAGAGCCAAATGAGATAGCGTTGGTTAGCTGCACAGTTCCAAATAACTGTGCCAGAAGGACTTGGGCCAAGAGTTTAATTTGAGGATTCATCCTGCTCTGGCAAGTTGGCAGTAATCTGAGATGGTTCGTGGCTGTAGCTCGTGATCCGTGCAATAATGTCGATTCTTTTTCCTTGGTGTGAAGACTTTCTGTTATCCCGAGTACCCATCTAGTATAATAGCGTAATTAAATCAGGTATTTCAGATGGGATGGGAAGATCAGAAAATGTATCCCAGCAGTCGTAATGAGGATAGGAGTAGATTGTACAAGAGCTTTGTACAGAATTACATGTTTGTTCTATGGTTAAGCTTACAGGAGCCGATATCTGTGTACAACATGAAGATTCGATTAAAAGAAGAGCTCCTTTACGTTGTTTGCACGTGGTTTGTAGGAAACACAAGGACTGCCAGGTACTGCTGCTAGATTATTAAGGGCTCTGCCTGCAATGCAGAAAATCAACAACCCCAATGTCTTCACTGTCCCAAGCAAATAAATCAGCATTTCAAAATACATTCCTTAACAAGGTTCCAGGAATGAATTTGTGTGCTTGCAATCCTTACATCTGCCTGTTAACAGCGGGCTCTTGATTGAAGCTGTTGTCACGCCTCCCTTTAAGGCTTCTCAGAAAACATCCTGTGAAATCAGCGTGCGGTGTTTGAACTCCAAGATAGGTACAGTTAGCTTAGAACAGCCTCTTCTGTTGTGCTTCGTTATAAAGGGAATATTTTTCTCAAACGGGAGATCTGTCTTGATATTTTTACACGTCCCTGGTGCACTGAAAATGAAATTTCTAGACGCTGTGCCTAGATCTCGAACACCCTGTGGTTAGAAGAGACTTCGTGTGCTGAAATGCTGAAGGTTTTGAACAAGCAGAACATTCAATGACACGCCACCTGTGGTTTCCCAGGTATTAAAGTACAGCTGCATTACAGAACAGGCTAAACATCAAATGCTCTCTTTCTTTTGTTAGTTCATGTTGGTGGCAACATTGCTCACTTGGATTTGTCTGTGTGTGTGTGTGTAAGAGATTTTGGAGAAGTGTGGAAAGGATAAAATCAGCTAGTCGGTATAGGAAGTGTACGAAACAAGATTGCCTTTGACCTGAGTTTGCTTTCTATATAAATAAGGGCTGAACCCATATGCAGATTAATATAATTGATTTTTTAATCTTGAGAAGCCACTTTGTACATTTCACAGGGTAGATGTGTTGGTAGAACTGTACCCTTGGCTGTTGGAGAGGTTGGAAGGGTTGTAACCACTTGGATCATTGATTTGCGGAGAAGAAGTCTCATGGTTACTGCAAACGAGTTCTGACAGGTTCTTTTTTTGAACCCAGTGTGGCCACTTCAAGTGCTTGCTCCACAGGTAGCTGTTACCTCAGAGTTTTGGTAGGCCTCCAGCTTAAACACCTTTACTCGATTTTAACTCGATTTGTCAAGGCTGTCTCTAATGGGTGGAGATGATCTTCAGAGGTCCCTTTCAACCCCAGCCGTTCTGTGATCTAGCCAAACCCTCACCCACCAAGTGGTCCATCCATCAAATCCATCTCTCTCCAGCTCAGAGACAAGGACACCGTGAGGGACGGTGTCAGATGCCTCGTGCAAGTCCAGGTAGATGATGTCAGGTGCTTTTCCCCTCTCCACCGGCGCTGTAACCCCATCATAGAAGGGCACCAGATTTGTCAGGCACAGTCTGCCCTTAGTGAAGCCATGCTGGCTGTCACCAATCCCCTCCTTTGTTGCAGATTTGCTCCTTTACGGTTTCACTCTTACCCTGATGCCTTTTGGGACGAATCATTTTCCTCACCTCGTGATCCAAGAGAATAGAGGCAAAACACGCTGAGTATGTCCCTCCGTACTGACTTTCTCTGGTTCACACTGTTTAGAAAAAAAAAATCTGGAAGAGGCCCTGTTTGCCACCTCCTGCTGGAGCGTGCCTGACTGCCTTGTGACACCGGCTCAGTCATATTTGCCTGTGAGTAAGACTCTAAGGAGGTGGCTGCACGCATGACACAGATGGCATCTTCGAGAAATACGGGTGCCAGGTGTTAACAACCCTCTTCAAACATCTGCTAGAAGCTTTTATTTCTTTATTTTTTCATTTTTTAAAATTTTTTTTGGTGCCTTCCTCTTGACATGGCAAACTTAAGAGGCCAAAAATAAAGGCAATAACACAAACAAGCCGCTGTCAACAAACCGCCACTGATTTCCCTCCTTGGAAAAACCCGATCTGCCTATTTGCATCTTCTTCCTTGTTTTTGAAAGGATTGCAGCTTCTTGACAGAGCAGGAAAAAGTCAATTTACTTCATTAAAGGACCAAACTTTTGCAAAAAAATCAAAGGCAAGCATCCATACCTGAGATTTGGCAAGGTTGTAAGCATTTAAAGCCGGAATTGTAAAAGAAGAGAGGTTTGACTAAAAGCAACGCTGCTATCAGTTAAGGCTTGAATTTAAGAATAAACTTCTGAAAAGCTTTTTGCTGACTGAAGTGATGTAAGGAATATAACTTTATTATTGACTTTTGGTCTGGGTGGTTGTTGTTGTTGGAGAATCCTGCCAAGGAAGCGTTTGCGCACCCTGAGTTCCAGGACGTATTTACAAGTCTTTCTTTGCCTTCGTTTTTCATCCCAGCTTTACCCATCGAACACGGTTGCACGACCAACCGTAAATGTCTGCTCTTTTTTAATATTGCTGTCCTGGGCATCGGGTCTCTGCTTTGCTGCACGCCGCGTTGTTGACTTTGCACAAGTGTGAACGGCAAGTGCGTGGCTGTCACTCGGCGCTGGTAATAGGCCGTGCTCATTTGGCCTGACTTCTGGGGAGATGGAAAGCTGGGGCCTTGTTTTGCCAGGCTTCTCTTCTTGTTGTGGACTTTGTTACCAAATTCTGTAAAAAAAGAAGAAAAAACTCCTTTATCTTGAGAGGCTAAATTGCATTGTTGTTGTTGTTTCTGGTCAGAAGAGTTTATAGAGTGAGCTTCGGTAGGTGGTAATTCACTGCATTAATGCCTTCCTAGACATGTGGTTGCCAATTATACTCCAAATATTTGTAGGGGTTAATCAGCTTAGTGTGCGTGTGGGGAGAACCAGTGAGAATAACAGTCTCTGAACATAGAGGCTGTAAGATACACGTCGTAACCTTATTTGCTATGTTCTTTGAAGGCAAGCCGTCATACCGTGGTCAAAATGCTTTGTGTGAGTGGTGAGCCACTAAAAAACTGGAGCATTGCTGCTTTATTTACAGCATGGCATGGTTTTTGGATATTCACCAGGAAGAGGAACAGGAGTGGTAACAAGCAGCAGTGGTGATAGTAAAAGACAGGAGCAGGTTCCACAGTTAGCAGATTTCCCAGTGGGAGTCGGTGAAGGCACAGCTTCCCAGCCAGCAGTCGGGAGGGGGACCCAAAACTGAGTGCTGCAAGAGATTCAGGGGTCATGTTTATCAAGAGAAGTCATATGATCCTACTACATCTTAACTTGCCAACTTAGCTTTACTCTGGAGAGGATCCTTTGCTGCAGTGCTAGGAGAAAAAAAAAAAGGGAAAAATAAAGAAAAGCGTGCAATGTGTGTTTATGCCTACATCATGCCGAGGAGACGCTTAACAGTAAATAACCTGTGTATCCCTGAGGTAAGGTACTGTTTTTGCTTTCCCTGCACAGTACTGCTGCAGCACGGAGCTGATCCAAACATTCGGAACACCGATGGGAAATCTGCGCTGGATCTGGCAGACCCTTCAGCAAAAGCTGTGCTCACAGGTAAGATGCGTATGGCTTGCGGTGCTGTTCCCTGTGCTTCGTTTCGTGCCTGTAAGTTCAGCCCCTTAAAAGCCTTCTTCCTTTTCAGATTTTCTTCCGTGTAAGAGAATTTTCAAACTGTGTCTTTTACCCGATTTCATTCTGATGTAAGTGTCCTTAACCTGCTGTGCTGCTGTAGGTTTGCTTATCCTACTTCTGGCAAAGATGTAATTGTCGTACCATCATTCGTTATTCAATGCAGTTGTGTGGTGGTGGTTTTTTTTGATTGCCAACCAGTATGTGAATTGAATAAAAGCCCCCAACCCTTACAAAAAAAAAAAAGGGGGGGGTGGAGGGAAATCAGGTCAGTAACAAGCAAGGACGTTTGTATAACTATACAAGTACCTGTGAGCTGAAAGACAATCTGCTCTCCCGACTGCAGAGACTAACAGTTACCTTATATTTTGCATGCAGATCTGCGTGCTAGCCTTTCCTTCTTCCTCTTCATGACTCATTTTATGTAGACGTCTTTGTCACCCACTGATTTTTTTTTTTTTCTTTTTAGGGACTACTAATTGCCAAATATTGCTTTTCATGAAAACATTCTACAGATACAACTTTGTTTTTTATGCAGCTTTGGTTTTTTGTTGGTTTTGTTTGCTTTTCACTGTTGTAGCGTACCGGTAAGCATTAAAATTTTAATTTAGTAGCCTGTCAAATCGATATCGAGAAATACGTGCTGCTCTCTGCAGGTTTTGATACGTAGGAAATACTGTTTAGAACAAAGTAATCTTGGATTTAAAAACAAATACGAGAGTTATAGAAAGGAATTCAGCAGCTGAGCTTCATTTAAAGAAATAGCTGTTTCATTTTCCTTGTCTTTATTTCCCCTATTTTCTCTTTTTATTGGCAGCGTAACTTATAGGTTACGTGCTTTGCAGCACCCCTATTCTTTCTTCAGGTGATGATCAATGCCCACCAGCTCCTTTTACTTTGTCAAGAACACTTCCTCCTCTTCTCTTTCCAGTGCATTGACTGCTGTACATAATTATCCACATCTCCGCAGTGATTTGAGAGTACATTTAGAGCAATGCTTTTTAAATACATACAGTTCAGTTTAATTACTCGCTGTCAAGTTTAACCACGTTTCTCCAGTGTTGACACTAACGTTAGGTGTGCTGAGCAGGTTAATACAGTTTTTGGCTGATAATTTTTGCAGTTGCACAGATGTTGAGGGTGGAAGGGGCATAAGGGAGGCGAAGTAACTAAAGTTAAAAGGTGTTAAGGGACATTGAGTTGTGGGAACTTGGTACATGTACGTTCTGGAGGGTCCTGGCTCGGATGTGCTCTTCACACTGTGCTCAAAGATTAAATTCAGGGCACAGCAAAAGATTTAAGGTCTGTGGTGATGCTGTGGTGATGACTTTGCCTTCCCCATTGACTTCTGTGGGCTCTGGATCAGTACCTCGTGTTTTAAGCAAAGGAGAGGGCAATGCATCATCGCACACCAGTGAAATGGCTCAGAAGCAGCCCTCTGGGAATGTCTATTTGAATGCAGCAAGCACTTTGTCCCAGCCTTATCCCTAATGCCTCATGCAAGAGCATTCACTGTCTAGGCTCCTGAAATAAATGGATGTTAACATAGAAAATATAAAATGCATGTGCACAGAGACATTGATGCTATTTAAGTGTTTTATTGTTAAGAAGAAGAGGAAATTTGGGGGTGTGTTTTATTCTCCCTAGCAAGAAAAATCAATGCTCAGTTTTATCAGCTTTGTCCTCAAGGTGGCTCTGGGCTATGCTGGGCTCTCTGTGCTGTGCAGCCGAGCTCCAAGCTGTGTAAACAGGGTTTGAATCAGGCTTAAGCTGCTGCATGCTTCACAATATCCCGAACGAGCTTAAGTGGCACGCTGGATGCCATTTAAATGGAAGCTTTTGTTTTCCAGTTTTAATTTTTCTGGATGCTGCCCTGCTTTCTAGTATCTCTGTTAGACCACTACTTTCTCATTCATTTTCCATATGCTATCATCTCCAGCTCTGCCCTCATCTCTTTGTAAGAAGGAGGCTTAGGGGATTTCTTAGGCTGTATCTGGACTGTGATAATCTTTATCTTTTTAATTAGGCGCATCAAGACTTTAAAGGTATTACTGGGTTGAGAAGGAGTAGGATATATTAACTTAATTTTTGCCATTTAGTGTTGAAAGCTGGGATTTTTAGAGCTTTTAAAAGCGAAGCACTTCTGAAAGTACAACCTGTAATTGTCACTGTGTCTTTCAGCAGCACGTATGTCACTGCTGCTTTTATGACGTTGTTTTTGGTGCATTTCTCTATCAGGGTCTATGAAAGAATAAACTTTTCCACACTGCTGCTCTATTGTTGGAGGGCAGAGTTCCTTTTACCACTATTTTTTGGGGGGATCAAGTTCATGCGTAGGCGTTAATCGCTTTGCAAATGGTCTACGTTAATATTCTCTCTTTGACTTACAGATTAGAAAAAAGTGAACAGGAAAATGGTTGATAAGCGACGTGGCCTTTTCAATTTGACAAAGAATTCTGCATGGGTTTTCGAGAGGTTGCTCCCTCTGCACAAAGAACATTTCTAGGTGTTCTGGCAACAACTGCTGAATCCACAATGATTTGTTCTTTGCTGTCTCCCAGTCTAGAATAATGTATAGGATCTTTTTCTCCAGAATTACAGGAAGGATATGTAATGCAGTGGTTTCTGGGATGACTTCCAGCAATTTTCTTATAATGTTCTCTTCTAAAACACGTGTTTTGTAAATGTTATGCAATGCGAATGAAAGGCTAATATTTTGATGGAAATGAATGCGGAAAATGCCTTTCTAAACTGCAAGGAATTTTATGGAAATCAGATGACAAGTTCCAGCTGCTAATAAAAGAAAGGTAAAATATATATATATAGAGAGAGAGAGAGAGAGAACCTACATTTTACTGCTGAAATGGGAAAACAGGCTTTTTCCCCTTCTGCAGGATAAACACCATTTGTGAGAGCCAAGCGCTTCGTGACTGAGAGGGCAGTGATTCTTTTTCTCCTTTCCTAGTATCCTTTACTGTTCTTCAATCAGGTTGTCAGAAAAGGATTGTAATAATCTTTTTCTCTCAGCCAAAGCCTCCAAAAACGCATCCCATCTGAGAAACGGATGCGTTACATCAGATTAATATCCCAATTATTTTTTGTTAATTTAAATGTGTTTGGGATGTGTGGTTTCTGAGACAGGGACTCAGCTCTGGTGCTCTACATAGCACTGTAGGACTCCCGCCTGCAAGTCATAGCCCTCGTTATTCTCTTGATCTGCTTATTGCCCCTTTAAACATCCATATCCCGTTGTCTTTCCTGTGCAGCCTCTGAAGAACCAACAATATTGTTAATGTGAATGATTTACTCTTAATTTTCACACAGCTGCATGTTTTCTGCTATTTGGAAATGATTTCTCTCTGTGGATGGTTTTTCTTGGTGCTTGAGCAGCTTCCAAAGCTGTTAGCAGGAGCTAAGGTTGGGCTACGTATTCTAGACTGTTCCACATCACTATTCTGCAGGGTTGGTTTTGACTGGCTTCAAGCATTAAATCCTTGAGAGAGGTCAAAATGAAGGAAGTTTGGGAACTGCTGTCGCTCCAGATGAAAGAAAGAAGTTAGGGGGGAGGAAATAATGTCTTGTTTGTAATAAATAAATAAATAAATTTCTGAAGTGAAGTCTCTGATCATCCTACTCGCTCTGAAAATGTCTTTTATAAACAAATTACTCAGGTCCTGTTGAGCTTTCTTCACTTAGGTTTTTTTTGGATGTGAAGGACCGCTTGATGAGTTAAAGTACGCCTGGGCTAAGGTTATCAGAAGTGCTAATGAAGATTCATGTTTTCATCTATTTGTCATCTTTCAAATTTAAATGGGGAGCACAGTCCGTTTATTGAGGTATGTTCGCACAGATTTTTGAAGTGAACTGCCACTTAGGTATGATTTGCCTGCCAGGAAGGGAAAAATCTGGTATTTCTCTACAAAGGTTTACTGATCATTTTTAGAATGGAAAATGGGCGCAAGGCACACCTAATCCGTTTTAGAATTACCGGGATGAGAAGAGAGGATTTTAGCTTGGGTTGGTTTTATTTGTACTGTTTGACTGTCTTGAATCCCAAATTCCTTCCTTCTGGGTTGGTGATATTTCCTTTCAGGTGTTCTTATGGTTCTGAAGGTGTTCTGGATTGGATAGCCACCAGCACTTCCTCTTGGTTTCATGAAATTTTTTCACCTGCAAACCTCCTCCACCTTTGCTTTTATTGATCTAATTCTTCGGTAGCCTACTCCGAGATCAAATCATTTAGACAACATGTAGCTTCTGCCTTTAAAAATACCATAAACAGCACTTACAGAAGGAGAAATGTTTGTTAAAGCAAGAAGGGCGGAAACTGCTTGAACAGTTTGGGCTCTCCATTTGTCTGGATCATCATCCCTTCTGACAGTGGCCAGGGTGTGCAGCCTTAGAGAGAAGTGCAAGAAACCCATCAGCTGAGGAATGAATATCCTTGCCCTGCAGAAAACTTTCACCTTATTTTTAGATAAGCCATTGGCACGCATTTTAAAAGCAAGAGGGATTAAACAAGTGCTGGAAAAGGCCTTTGCTTTGGGTGTATCTTTTTGATTGTATGTGTAGCCTCCAGGCAGGTCTGCTGTCTTCACTTTTAGCAGGACAACCTTGGAATGAAAGACGCCATCTGCTCGAGTTCACCGGTACAGGTGTCATACGATGCTTTTATGTTTGGAGTCCTTGGTGATACTTTCCATCTACTTTTGGGAGATTTATGGGAACTATCAGCCTCCCTTCAGGAATGCAGAGGTCATTGGTTATCCAGTCTTTGGAAAGACTGAAGTAAAATGTACTTGTAAAATAGACCTAACCTGAAGTCTACTGTATGAGCAGCCCTCATTTAAAAGTTCTAGCTGTACGGGTATATAAATCTTTGAATCAATGTGTAGTCTCCTGTTCTTAGAGATTTTTTTTTTAATTATGTATTTTACAACTATAACAAGACAGTCAAAATTAAAATAATCTCATTCAGCCTATGGCTTAGTTCCCACTTTCCCCTTTGAAAGACATACACAGGTTTTTGAGGAGGCCAGGAGGAAAACAGCTGCCTTTCTCAGTTCTGACATGGCCACATTTCAAGGTCATTTTACATTTCTTTGTTTTCACCTTAAGGAGAGAGGAGTGAACGTTTATCTTTCTGCTCTAGATGCCATGCAGTACTTTTTGCACTTGTGGTGTTTCCTCTTCAAGAAGAGCTGTCCTTGTTCTTTACTGTCTATGTGTAAAGGCTTATTTTAGTGGAGATAAGGTTCCACTTGTGACAGTAACACTATCAGTGATTCTCTTAGCACTTTGCAGCATCACATTATTCTTCCAAGCTAATACATCTAGCTTTGAGCATTGTGTTCTGCTGTAACATCCAATTGACTTCCATAGCGATGATTTAATTCATAGACTCATAGAATATCCCGAGTTGGAAGGGACCCACGAGGATCATCGAGCCTGATTCGTGGATCCCCAAAGGACCACCCAAAAAAATCAAACCACATGTCTGAGAGCATCCCTTCCCTTGACTGACCAGCAGTGCCGTGCTTGATGCACCCCAGGGTATGGTTGGCCCTCCTGGCCATCGAGGCACACTGCTGGCTCATGCCCAGCTCGCTGTTTCTTCTTTGTTTCTTCTAATTTTTTGTTTTATCTGGTAATTGAATAATTTCAATGTTTCCTTCAATGTGGTGGATTAACACCGATACCAACGTGCTTTATCATAAAGCAAACAAGTTACTCCTGATTTTACTCATGCTTTGAAGTGTCTGGTTCTTAAAAGTTACTTGCCCCCCATTTCATAACTAATTTTTTGAATTCCTTATTGAAGGACTTTGTGCAAGGATGTACGTGAGCCGCTGTGTATGTTCTGCTGCCTGAATTTTCTGTTTCCATGCCCTAACGTGCTTGCCTTTCTTTCTAGCATATCTCTGCATGATAACTTCTATAGTACTTAGTTTTAGAATAATGGGGGGTCCTCCCTTCTGTCTCTTTGTTCCCCATGTTAGAGGTGAGCACAATCACCTTCATCTTCTGTTTCAATCTAGTTGTTTGCCTTGAGATTACTTCTTTGGAGTGTGGCTGCCTGACTGGATCAGACAACTTTTATTGACTGTATCCTCAATTTAGATGACGAGTCGGAAGTCTGTGGAGTCTGTTGTGTAGGTGGTCAAACAAGATGCATTGCGGGATTCAGGATTTGATACTTCTATGAAAAGCATGGCTTTGATTTACACCATTCCCTTTTCCAGACTTTTTACTCTTTCAGCTTTCTTCTTTTCCCTTAATTTGGGATTATTTTAACAAGGGCTCATTAAGTGGAGTTAAATTCATCCCTTCTCAAATAAACAAATTATCCTTTCAAAGCTTTTACGAAGCACCTGAGTACAGTCTTTCAGCTATCCGATTCTTAGCTCTGCAGTTTGCGTAGAGCTTTGGATGCTTTGAAAGCTTTCAGAAACCTGATGTACGTAAATTTAGGTGGTCCACAGTCAATAATAAATCTTAACAATACAAACTCAAAAGAAGCTTTCCTACCTAAAATTTGTTGTTACTCACATAGACAGAATAACAAATAAGAGCTCTAAAACTTGTAAATAAAGAGCCCAAAATGCATTTTTTCATACCCTAGGGAGGATAATTGCAGAAATGTGTAAGAAGCATTTCTGTTCCTGTAGTGCATCAGAGCATTGTCTTGGTTTGGTTTGGTTTGTGCCGTGAGCAATGACCAATCTTATACGTTAGAGAAGAAGAAGGAAATTTCAGTCAATATTGATTGGATAATTTTGTTTGTTCAACTTAGGCTCCTTTTTGTTCCTTTTGAGTTAGATGTTTGTTGGTTTTTAGCACAGTCAACGTTGGACATTTCCGCTTATTAGTAGTGCCTTCTAGCAATCCTGGGAAACCAAATCCTGCTTTGTTGTCTACTACACTTCTCCATTGTCCGTGGATAACTCTTCTGGATTGTGGTATCGGCGGCCTTTTTACATGCATAACGTACTGTATGGGATAATATGCCAGAGTACAGTGTTCAAAACTGAATTGGTGAAGAAGTTCGTATGACAGGACTTGTAAGTTGTCTCGTTCTGTTCGTAAGCAGGATAGCCATACCGTAGTTCCCACTCTTCTGATGGACTTTTTGTGTTGCCTTTGATTGCTTTAAGCAATCATGAAACTATTGCAGTGGGTTTTTTTGAGCTAACTGTATTATTCCTACAAACAAATGCTCCCACTGCTTTTGTTTTTCATGCTGTAACTTCAACAGCAGTCGTGTATTTGTAGAGCCACGTTAAAACTTGGAAAGTGCTGAGCACTCACAGCCGCAGCCTTGGAGTCTGAACGTGTAAAACATTTAGACCATTTCTTTCTAGGCTGGACAGGTGAATCTGAAAGAATGCTAATGTTGTGTAAGGAAAATATTCTGATTAGGAAGTGGGAGAGCCAGGCAATCTAGTTTTACCTTTTATACACATGTTAGGACACAGACTATGCTTACAAGACTGCTTACTGTTCCCCGATGTCTCATCCTACAGGAAGGATAAGGATGGCTGTGCGCTGGGGAGGAATCAGGACTGCACAGAGAAGCAAAATGTTGTCCGTATGGCTTCTGTTTCACTTGCTGCAGAAGCTGAAAGCAAGAGTGAATGGTGCAAGGCGGGAAAAAACTCTTGAACATACGGTTAAAGCAGCTAAATATTTTCTTTGGAATTAAGGTTTTCTTTTTGATTGTGCTGTGAAGGTTTCTATGTAATTTTGTGTCAGCATCGCTGACCAATATTTCCTTGTGATCTGAAGTTTCATTCCAATGCGCTGAAGAACAAACTGTTTGCTGTTCCAGTTCACCTCTTCTCAACAGATTTAAGGATTCATTTCGTCCTGCTTTAAAGCATCTAAGTTTGAAGTGGATCATGTGTTGTTGAGCTGCCTTCCAGCCGAGGAGGTGCTGTTAGAAGAGGTAGAAGGTGGCAGTAGTGGTAGGCTGCTCTGCACATTCTTTCTAAACTTAGTGATACCTGCTTATGTGGCTGGTACTCGTAGTAGTCTTTACCTAGCTCTTTAGTCTTTATCCTATCCTACCCAACCTCTGGTACCAGTTCCAGGACCCATAGCTCTTCTCCTTAGGCTTCTTGTCTTGGTCCCCACTTCCTGCCAACACGTGCATCTCGTACTTGGAGTGTCCCTCCTTTACTATGCCTCTTACTGGGCATGTTGTTTCTTTCCTGACTCTTCTAATCCTGGTTGCCCTATAAATTTTTCATGCAGAGTCTGTGTGATCTCTTCAGCTTCTCTGTCCAGCTAGCCTCCTGACTCTTTATCCCTTTCTCCTCTCTTTCTCCTCACCTACGTATTCCCAGTTGTTGGTGTGACTTCCTTCTTCTTTCTTGAGCTAGTAAAATAACTCCTTTACAAGTCTTAAATAAGTGACGAGATACTAAAATGATTTAATGCTGTATAGACACTGTTATGTTTCAAACCCCATAGTTGTAGCTCTCCAACCTCCCTCTTTTACGCCAGCCATGTTTTAGCTTTCCATATTCCACTTTCACGAGAGTTGTTTGAATTTGGAGGAGAACGCAAACTTAAGTCCATTAAAATAATTCCTTTCTCTTTTAAAGCAATTAACCCACCTAGGCTGGCTGTGTCTTGAAAGGCCCTGTTAGAATGATCTCCGTCAGAAGCGTTGTGCTGATGTCCTACTTCCAAGCCTGTAGTCAGCTGAGGTCTTCTGGTAAGAAGCTTTGTCAAACTCAACGTAGACATTTAAGGAAGATTTGCTATGAATAGATACCTAATTTAGTAATACCACTAAAAATAAATCCATAAATTGTTCTGGTTGGTAGGGATATGGTCAACCTAGATGAATGTGTTTCTTCCAGGTCTTTGAAAGATAAAGAGATTAAAGCAGGTCCTTACAAAAGCTCTTGGTCCGGTCACATCGCTGCTCAGCACCGTGGCTGTGCTGGGCTCTTTTTGTATTGTTTTGTTCTGCTTGTTCCTGCCAGCTGTGAAGTGCTGCCTGGCTCCCAAAGCATGGGGCTGTGCTCCAGTTCCTGCCCATGGTGGGGCACCTGCCTTGCTTAGGATATATATTTTTTTAAAATTTTACCGTACGTATGGTAGACATGATTTAAATTCAAGGAGAAGACTTTCAAAAAATAGTTAATACTCCTGACATTTAAAGGGAATTGGGCTCCTGAGTTATGTTTTTTTAATGTAAAATATCAAGTGTTTTTAGTGCAAAGGAGAGAGAAAATTGCTTTTTGATTCCATTGTTTTCTTATGAGGCTTTAAAAGCCTAAAATAACTTCTGTTCAAATTTATTTTAAAATGTCTTCACCTATTGCTTGTGTGACTCTTCTCTTTGCAAACTATTGTGCTAGCTCAGGTCGCCGTGGCTTCGTTAACCTAAGATTTGAGATCGCAGTTGCTCTCACGTAGTAGGAGATTCTGCCTTAGACCAGACAGTTTATACTCAGGGCTCTGCCAGTCTTCTTTAGGTTGATCTGCAGCTCTTTGAAACTTCAGTGCTCCAGCCCGTTTGCTGATGCTGCCGTTCTCCTCGCAGGGTTTGAAGCGCAGCGTATACATCTGCCTCAGGTATCCCGTTTCACCGTAGGGTGCTGGATCATAAACTGAACAAGGATGTGCACTGGGCTACGGTTTTTATGTGCTTTCCTGTTTGTAAAACAAAGCGGGTGTCCAGCAGTAAGATTGAGTTTGCTGCACATCTCCTCATTCATATGCTGAACGCTGGGCGTCCTTTGCAGAGCGAGTAAGTCAGGGATCCTGTAGGCTGGAAAGCGTGCTGTGATCCTAGCAGAATGCATGTATGTGCAAGTTCAATTTAATGGGCACGAGAAGTCCTCCAGACATCGGAGGGGAACACGTTTTGATGTGAATAGACCCCAGCAAGTATTATCACATTTTTCAGACTCAAAATTGTTCTTTAACCTTGACCATAACTTGTCTGGCTGGCCTCTCCCTTTCCCCTGACCTCTCAAATCCAATCTGCAGTTTTCAGCAGCGTACAGTTCAGACAAATGAGATTGGATTTTTCAAGCTAACCATGGCAGGCATTTCTTCTAACTTTGGATGACCCAAATGTCCTATCCTTTTGTAAGGTTCCTATTCTGAGATGTCCAGATATTAAAAGTTTCTTTTCAAAGGGCTTTAAGGAAGTTCAGCATTCTGTTAAAATCCAAAACGTGTATGAATTGTGTGGACAGTGCAAACATTCGTTGTCCTGTAGATGTGGTGCAATTCTTCTTGGGTAATTTTAAAATTTAGATTGAGATGTGCAATTAGAACTTCAGCCTGAAGGTTTCAAACTTGGCAGAATTACAATGGAAACCAGGTCTTAAATCGCAAACGTTAAGTAACCGTAAGTTTTCTGGCAGCTACCGGAATCGCTACAAGCTCTGTCTCCAATGAGGGTATTGAAAAGAATCACATTTCTTGGATGCAGCTTGTTTTGCTTTCACGTGCCTCCTAGGGGAGACCACATGCCTTGAGACGTCTTTTAGGAATGAATGAATGAAGAGCGTAGGGGATTTTCATAGCTAAAAATATGCGAAGGAAATCACGTTGATCTGATTGATTTGAGGTGATGTATGATACAGCAGGCTCAGATGCAGTTTACATTTCATGTGGCAACGGGGTTGTTCTTTGTGTTCTGCAGAACTTTCCAGAGATGAGTGAGACACTGATGCTCAGTATCGGGTAACTTAAGGTATCACTTGGGCTGGCCTGCGTTAATAGAACAAAGGCAAGAGGTCTGAGTCGGTCCGTCTGTGCTGCTGAGCAGAAATATGATATTTCACATCTATGTAATTAATATAAATATGAATTCACGTAGATGTGAATCACATATGCTGTGGAAAGACCTCCTGATCGTTACCTTTTCATTATGATTTTGTTTTAGGTCTTGTCACCTGAAATTATCCAATATCTGAATGAATATGGTTAAGAACTCTTGTGAAAACGTCCTACTGAAGTTTGCCTTTTAAATCCCAGAATCACCTAGGTTGGAAGAGACCTCCAAGACCACCGAGTCCAACCTCTGACCTAACACTAACTAATCCTCCACTAAACCATATCCCTAAGCCCTACATCTAAACGTCTTTTAAAGACCTCCAGGGATGGTAACTCAACCACTTCCATGGACAGCCTATTCCAATCCCTAACAACCCTTTCAGTAAAGAAGTTCTTCCTAACATTCTCTTTTGAGGTATGATAACGAAGCTGTATTTTCTTGAAAAATTTAAGAACTTACTTTCCAAACTTAATTTAAAAATAGGAAAAAGCTCCCAAATCGATGTGTTGTCTTACTCTGTAGAATAGTTTTAGTGCTTTCCACTGCGTGGAAGGAGTTTGATGTATTTTGATACAGTTCAACGTCCTTGAGTCAAGAAAATAAAGAAATTTGCAAAATATTTAAAGCTTTAAGATGAAGTAAGATTTACATTTGAGTTGGAGGGATGTTTAATGTGTCCTTTCTGGAGTAGCTGGTAAGGGCTACTGGACTGCAAACCTCGTAGGAGTCAGATGTGCAAATGAGGCTTCTAGTAGTTTTGGAAAAGTTTGACTACTTGTAATTTGTTGAAAATTCCAGTCTCACCAGATTTATTAGCTTCATTTCATGCTTTCTAGATACTCGTTGTGATCATTAAATAACAATCGAGGCTGTTTCTATGCAAAGAGAAATCACTTGTTATACTTCAATTTTTCCTGTTAAGAGCAAGTATTAGCATATAAATTGAAATTTCTAATTTCTCCTCGCCGATGTCCTTAGGGCTCTGTCCTGCCAGATGCTGAGCACTCCAGTTGTAATCCGGCAAAGATACGGGGTTGAATGGGGGGTTTATTTATTAGAGGCAGTTCAAGGTTGTTTATGGGAGCCCTGCTAGAGTTTGCCCTCTCTTGGGACAAAGCTGGGGTCATTACAATGAAGGTCTCGCGGGGTGCCGCTCTACTCTGGGGTGCTGCAGGTAACTTCTGAGGGCAGTGGCTGTTGTCTTCATCATGTGAACAGACAAATAAAACCTTTTCCCAGACCTTATAAAATATGCTTTAAACACATAACTTGTTTTATGTTTATCTTGTTGTGTTTTTTTTTTTTTTCATAGTTTGACAGCTTTTTTCTTCTGATTTCATGGCTACGGTTGGTTCTTCTAGGTGGTGGTCTCTTTCTTCCCATGTTCTCTGTTCATCCGAAGCCCAGCTGGTGAAGCCAACCGCTGCTTGTTTTGGTCTGGTCTCTACTGCTCTTCTGAGGGCAGGGGAGGAAAAGGATACTGTGTATTAGGGCTGCTATCAAGCTCTTGTGCATTCACTGTGTTGAGACTCTTACAGAACTATGGTTTTCCCTGAAATCAGATTGAATTTATAATTTGTACATGGCTCCTTATCAAACTGCCGTGAAAGTTCAATCTACAATGCAGCCAATATGAACTTTATGTTAAGACTTAGGCTGTGTATTCATTTGGCAATTTTAAAAGGTGTGATTTCATTGAGAGGTAAGGAATCACCTATGCCTTTGAAAATGTGTTAGCTATGGTCTTTCTTTATCATTACTTCTTTCATACATGAAGAAGCAGCTCTGGCAACACAGATTCATCCTTCCGTGTTTCACAGACCTGCTTGTTTTCAGTGTGCTTTAGATATCTATATATATATATATTTGAAATTAAGGCTTACTATGTGATGTGTACCTAATGTGGTACAAATACATAATTCTTGTAGTGCGATGGGGCTGTTCCTGTGCTTAAAAGAACGATATAATGAAGTGCTTTCCTTGGCGTGAGGTGGTGAACAGTTTCTAATTTTAAAGTAATAGTTAATCTGTTGTTGGTCTTACACCAGGGAACAGATTTTTACATTGTTACCGTATTATTAATGGAAAATTTTCATGCATCTGGCAAGATTTAAAAAATTAAGCAAAACATTTGCTACTTTGGAAATGCATTGATTAAATCATACTCAATTTTGTTGCAACTCTTGAGAACTAGAATTACAAAAAACAGTAAACCATGCCATGAATATATGTTTATTTTGCTGTTGATTATCTTTGTATCAGAAACCTTTGTGTTCTGTGATGCTTTTTTATTCCTGCCCCATAAGGCTAGCTATGTTTTTGTTCAAACAGAACAAGAGCTTTCAGTGGTAACGTAGAGCCTTGTGTTTAGATGCGTAGATATAACGTGTAGATGCTGCTGTCGTTTTGGTTTTCCCCGGAACTGCTTAAAGACCCAAAATACAGACAAAAGAGGATATATCCTCTGTGATTGACATAGTCTAATCATTTCCTTTTCTTGATGAAAGCAGGCTCTGTGCTGATAACATATTCATCTGAAATATTGTCAGATTAGGCTTTCCTCTTTACGGATAATAAGCTTAGTTCTCTGCTGCTCTGCTCCAGACTCCACGGATCCTGCTACTTTGGGTAATGAAAGCACTTCCCTAATTTTAAGATCTTATTAGGGCCTCTATGACTCATGTTCTTTTCATTGTTGTATGCGTTACTCCTGTTAATTAACTCGGGGGAGGATTTGCTGCGGTGGAATTGCGGCGATAAGGTCAGCTAAGGTTGATCTTTGAGGGTCGATCACAGGCAGTTAGTTGTAGGGCGTGGATTAGCAGTGGCAAGCAAGCTACCTCAGTGCAAAAGAGAGGTTGGTTCTGGTGGGTTTGGGTATTTTTTAAGACGAAACAAACTGACCAACAATCAAACAAGGCTGTTTTTAGCTACCTCTTTTTAGCAGTTCACTGGGGAAATGGTTTCATATTCCCAGGCTTATTCCTTTGGAAAAAAAACAACCAACCAACCAAAAAAAAAACATTTTTCTGTGTCAAAAGGCAAACTAGCTGTGGCTGAGAGATTTAGGATAACTGGGGTGCATACAAAGGGATAGCCTAAGCTTTCCAGAACATAGCACAACTAATTTGTATTAAGTCTAGACAAAGTCTTTAGAAGTAGAAATAAAATGCCATTGGGATTTAGTTAACCCATACGTGTAGTGGTCCACCTCAACAAATCAACTTATTTCCTCATTAAAACCTTGTCAGTTATTATCTATTACATTTTATTAATTCAATACAGTTATTTCAAACAAGTTTCTACAAAGCTCTCCTGTGTCAGTAGTTACTAAAAGGTTACACCCATAGTAATTAAACTCGCCAGCATTTGTTCATAATAGCAGAGTGCAGACCTTAGAAGGCAGAGGTTGTTGGCTCTGCGTAAGTAGCAAAGCTCATGTCACCACGTCTGCACCTTCCTCAGTTTCCTGCACGGTGCCTTTTACATTCTTTTCTTCACAGACTTAAGTTTCTTAGAAATGGCAGGCTGCTCCCTACGTTTCCTCTCATGCCCTTTTGCGTCTCTACTGGAAACCTCGTTTTCAGACGAGGTGCTTCCAAGAATTGCCTTCCACAGATCATTTTACTTCATGACATGTGGAGAAAGCAAGCAGATGAGGCGTTTTCTGGTGCAAGAAGAGAATCCCATTGCAGGAGACAGTGACCGGTGTATTTGCAGTTGAAATAGGAACAGCTCATGCAGTGAGCAGAGTACCACGTGCCATCCAGAAGCAAGTTTTCCTCTGAAGTTCAGGTATGATCAAGACTACTGGACTACTGACTGCTGAAAAAGGATTCTTTTCCAGATCCAGGATCTGAATGATGGCACAACCATGTTTTTTATCAACCATTCCTCATGGTTTTGCATCATCTACAAACTTGCCCTCTGCCCTCTTGCCTAGGTCCTAAATGAAGATATAAAATAGTTTGGATCCTAATGCTGACTCCCCGGGTAATCCAATAATGACTGACGTGCATGAAGGTTTCAAGCTGATGATCGCAGCTCTTTGAGCCCAGCGTTTCATCCAATTTTCAGTCCATCTCACTACCCACTCGTCTAGCCTGTACTTAATCAGTTTGTGAGGATGTTGTGGGAGACAGGGTCAGAAGCCTTACTGAAGTCAAGAGAAACAGTATGCAATGCTTTCCTGTCATCCGTAAAGGCAATCATCTTACTGTAAAAGGTTATCAGGTGCCTCAGGCATGATTCTCCTAACTCCATGCTGACAACTCCTGATCACCTTCTTGCCCTTCACATGTCTAGAAATTGCTTCCAGAGTTATTTGCTAAATACCTTTCCACAGGACAGGAGGGAGGGTCACTGCTCTACAGTTCCCCGGGTCTTCTTTCCCCCCCTTTTGAAGAGGGAGTTGATAATTGCTTTATCTACTTGACAGGAACCTCTGCAGGTCACCATGACCTCTGAAAGATAATTGAGTATTCGGAGTTGTGTTCTGTAGGGTTCGTGCAGTGGCTTCACCTGCAGAGAGCTTGCCCTGATGAGCTCTGGGCGCTGGGGCGGTAAGTACTCTGCTAGGGAAACGGTGGAGGAAAGAGATTGTGGCCTTCCAAAATGAAGTGCTGCCCAGCGGTGTCTTGTTGATGGACACTCTGATCGTACCTTTTGTTTCTGAAGGGATTGTCCTGTTCCTGATGGCAGTCTGGTTACACAAATTCATGTTAGATCGCTGCAAAATCAAGCAGTAAGAAGAAATCTGCATTTGGAGGGGAGGTTTGTACAGTGCAGTTTTCTTCTGCTGATTGCAAGGTAAGGAACTCTGAAAAACATGGCAAGATTGTTGAGGTGCACTATTTTTTTTCTGAAGAAACTAAAGGAAAACTCCTGATTGCTACAGCTTTGGAGCTGTTAGCTTTAGCTCCCACTAAAATTCTCAGATTACATTCTGCTGCAGGGGGATTTTTTTCAATTGTCTTTTTTTCCCAAGGAAAAGATGTAGTGAGGACAGGGTAAGAACAAGCTGTTTTCTCAGCGTCTGAAACCATGTATTTTTGTTGAGTTGTTTTGGTATTACAGTTGTCAGAGCAAACCCTTCAAATTTGGCACACGTTCCTGCTGGATTCAGAGGTGTGCTCTGAGCTGTCCCTCTGTTAGTTAACCCCAGTTGGACTAAATTGTACGTTTCTGGAAAAATTTCCGTTCGCAGGACCTTCAGATTGCTTCTGTGGGTTCTGTTACCACTTTGCTGCTGAAAATTGGCTGCTTCATTGCTGTGGGAAGTATTTGTTCCAGTGTGCTACCTTAAGGAAGCATTCCGGTCACGCGCCAGAATATGCTACCAGGCGGGGAAATGGCGGTGGATTGAGGACACCACACAAGCACACACCAACGAGCTTTGAGTCGAACTAGTGTAAGTCTAAATAGCATTTAACAAAGTTTTGAAAGCAAGTTTCGTTGGAATGCTTCAGCCTGGCTGCGAGGTGTTAAAGACCTATTCAACACAAGCCGTCACTCATTGCAAATAGGGTATGCAGCGTTAAGTAATCTTTAGCGAAGTGCTTTGAGCAATAAAAGAATTAACAAGGATGATTTTTAAAGAATTGCCTTCAATCGAAATGAAGGAAGCAATTAACTTGAAATTACTGTTTCACGTTCTGTGTAGACTCGGGGTTTTACTTGCATTTGCTTGGCATTTCCTTCCTCGCATCAGCTAGCGGCTTTTCCCTTGAAATACTTGATCTGAGCAATCCTTGCCATTTCTTGCTTTCTCCAGTCATCAAGAAAAACACCAGTAGTTGCAAATAACAGTTGGTCAATCATAGGATTTAGGAACGCTTATCCAAGACCATTAGTTCTTGTTACACCTGTGCTCTGCAAACCGTGTGAACTGCTAGTTAGAAGGGACGTGATTCACAATTTGCTTGCTTGCGTGTACCTCTGGCTTAATTACGCCAAACTCAAAATCGTAGGGAAGTGCATCTGGGGATGGGGGTTATGAAATGTCTGAAAGCTGAAAACAAAGGCGTGAGAATGTTTAGAAATGTCAGAATCGAACTGCCCGGGCAACGCTGTGGTTCTGTCTGTCCTAGCCAGTAACCAAGGCCAACTGCTTCAGGTCTGAGTAGTGGTGAAATGAAGCCGGTCCAGAGCAGGTCAGCGAGTGGTAAGTTGTAGGGTTTGCATTTTGATTTCAAATACAGCCGGAGCAGGAGGTAGGGCAGAAAGCACTAACCCTGTTTGTAACCAGGCTTTGTAAAGAAAGTATCATCAAAGGCTCTTGCGAGGCTAAGACCTCTGTCTTTGTCCCAGGCTAATGCTGATTTCCAAATGTTAGCATGTTTGGAAGTATGACTTCGGTAGTCATTGCTCAGGCGTGCTGTTCTGCGTTGGGGTGTACCGTGGCAGAACTAGATAGTTTTTTAGAAAGATTTTTAATCCAGACTACCTCCAGTCTGGTCCAGTCCAGTGGACTCAACAGCCACTAGCAACTGGAGTGTATCAAGTAAGGAGTGCATCCTTGGAGGGGATTTTCTGAAAGAAATCCCCGTGGTGCACTCTGGGGCTGCTCCGGTGTGTGCACAGAAGTGCCGTAAGTTAGGAGGGTGAGATGACTTTGAAAGTACCCTCCAGATTTAGACTCAAATGCTTGCGTAAACCCACCAAAATTTATTTGTTGATAAATATTAGAGCTATCTTTGTCAGCACCTCCCGTAAACTCTTCCAAGTTGTTGAACTAGCCTAGATTTTACCGTAGCTTTATGGTTGGCATTGCCTTTGACAGAGATAAGGAGAGGTTTTTCTGTGCAGGGTCAGAAGTGTTTTCTCAGAGGTTTAGCTTTTTTCAATCGTGTCCCTTTTTGTTATGTCAACATCTGACTGATTGCCTCTAATTCTTCGTATTCTGCCGTGCTGTTTTTAATGTTACACTCTTGCTGAAGCAATCAATGAGGAATTACATCAGTATCACATCAGTTCCCCCATGACAATGCATTTATTGGTGGCTGGTGGGTTAGGAGCATGGTACAGGGGAGTCGTAAGCATTCAGAGTGATTTGGGTGTAAAGTCGGAGTTTTTTAGTGTTTTGTTTGTATCAGTGGTGATATTCAGTGAGATTTATTGCACACCACAGAAATATTTGTACGCCTTAATTCACCCACAGGGTTTTTCATGTCTCTCTCAATATTCAAATTATTCATTCCTGTCCGTAACCCTTCTTTCTCTTGTCCTGACTCCATCCCTGTCCTTCTAGGGTTTGAAGCATACCTCTCCCTGGCTGGCAAACAAGGAGGGGTTAGAGGAGATTCGAGAGCTTCAGAGCAGAACTGCCTGACAGAAGCGAATCCACATCATGTGGAAGCTGAAAGAAGGGCTTGTCCCATCTTGCCTGACTTCAGAAAGTTTTGGCACTCCAAGCAATGCAGACAGAGTACAGATATTCATAATTCAGTGCTCACAGTTGCTTACTGTTCCTACAGAGTGCTGAGTGCTTTAGACAGGCTAATATCTTTATTATTAGTGATATTTGTTATTATTATCTGCTTCACCGTTATACAGAGCACGTGTAAACTATTTCAAGAAGGAAGATCGGCTACGATAATGGCACCAGGCAGGGCAATTGATTGTGTGGCTGCAGAGGTGTGTTTTACTTGGGGCTTGTGGTGCTCGGTCAGCCCAGCTGAAGAGGCAAAATGGGCACGAGCTGAGCTTCAGAGCCATGAAGCAGCACACAGTGTTGGTGTCTGCATTCAGGAAAATGTGAACGAGTGATGCAAAAAGGGGTCTAGAGATAGTGGTAGCCTCTTCCTTGAAAGCAACAATTATCTGACATTAATTGAAATAAGGCTATCTTTGCAATGGAGCAGGGCAGCAGGCAAGGATTCATTCCAGTGCAGCTTGAGCTGCAGAGCCAAGGGTGTTGTTTTGCAACAAAGGAATGTGATAGCCCTTCTTTGTAGCTCTGGTTTAACAAAGCCCATTAGACATGAGAATGTCAAGGTCAGTAGGGATGCTCACGTGCATGTCTAAAGCTGAGCAAACTGTGGTGTTCTCTGCCATACTCTTCTCGGGGCTCAGAATAGGTATTTTATAATCTGCAGATTCTCAGTAGTAAAAGAAAAAAAATAAATGGGAAAAATACAGGTGAAAAGGAAGAGAGCTGATCCTTTGGCAGCACGAAGGATCATCACACCTGACCTTCAGGATCCGTTTTATACTGCCAGAGCAAACAGATCTTCGTCCATTTGAAGACCAGATCTATGAAAACCAAGGAAACGGGACGCTTTTAAAAATTGACGTAGAGCAGGTTGAACCCCTTAGAACCTTTGGTATCATCAGGTCTGAGACCTCTATCGTTGCAGATGATCATAGCATAAAATCCTTTCTAATGAACTGACTGTGCTGTGCAGTACACGCGTGTAGAGTACTGAAGATAAAAGATCTGCTGATAACCCTGTTCAGAAATCATTCTTGCATTGGCTATGAACCTAATAATTTGCAGCCTGAAGGTATGCATGGCCATATTATAGCTGTTTTCCCAGTGCTAGAAGGGACGTTTAGCTTACAGAGATCTCCAAGTCCTCCGTTGCTCTGCATCAATTACAGGGAGTTTGAAATACAACTGCAAAGAAAAGACAGAAAAATGGCCTTGCATCAAAGTAGTAGAGCACAGAAAATACCTCACCTTGTGATCTAAGCTTGAATATTCACTAAAAATCATTAAAACATGATGAATGTGGCATTGTTTTTTAAAGCGTGTGCGAATGACACCAAGTTAATGGCACAGTGCTACAGCAGCGAGCTGAGCGGTTGATGAAAGCCCAGCAAGGATAAAGATGCAAGATGTAAACGTGCAAAAGATGTGAAGACTAATCAAGAAATGTGACGTGGAAAAGGCTCCTTGGCTCACTGCCCTGTTGGAAGAAAAATGAACCATCAGGGTAGCAACCCCTAAGGCAGAATCCCCTAACCCGGTCTGGCCCAATTGTGTTGCCCCTACAGGGCAGACAAGGTGGATGTAGATGGCTCCAAATCATTTCTCCTCTGTCATATCACGCTGTAGTTGTTTGGTTTCATGATTTTTGTTTTTGCTTTGCTGTTTGCAAATCAGCGTCACGGTAGCCTTGGCACTGCTGTGGCGAAGGTGATGACAGATCGCGGTTTGAGCTGAAGTTCGTCCCACTGGACTGAAGGTATTAGGAATAAACCATTGAAGCCCAGAGTTAGGTGATTCCCTCCTTTGAGCCTTGTGGTTTGCCTTTCAAGGACAACTTGTTTTATTTTCCCTGCTCTTTGATGTTCCTACAACACCTACACTGATCGCCACCTGAACTAGTATTTCCCTGTGTATCCCCATGGATATGGGGTTTTCCTTCTTTTAACCAAGTAACTGCATCAAAGATCTGGTTTGGGGGTAATTCACCTTTCTCATGTTGTCACCTAGTGTGTCTGTCATCTTTCCTTGAGAATTGTTTTCAACCCGCCCTTGATGTTGAGGTCAAGCGTGTGCATCTAAAGTCGCTTGAATCGATCTCCTCCTCCTGAAAAGGAAGAGTTGTCTTTAGTGCTGAAATGTCTGCAGCACGTCACAGATGAAACATCTTTCAGAAGCAGAATTAACGTCACGAGTACCAATCTAGAGTAGCTGAATGAGCCAAGGGAAGCTGGAAAAGGTAACCGGTGTTCGGTGACTTCCTCCTTTGGAGAAAGCTGCCATACTCCAGAGAGAGCAGCGTTGTTTTGTCAGGTGTTGGGGAAAAACAAGCATGGATTTTTACAAGTACAAGCAGTGGTTGTTGTTCCTAGGTACTGTTTCTTTTTGCCAGGTACCTGCTCTTTGAATAGGAGTTACATAAAGCCCAGTGCCGCACTGCAGTCGGAGAGGACAAGGTTGAAGCTGGAGCATTTTCAAGCATACGTTTTGAAATGGTTTCATCCCGATGTACTTTGAAATAGTGACCTATTCCACAAGGGTGGAGGGTGTTGAACAGCCATTTTTTCTAAAGATCTTTATTTTCCTTTGGTCACTTAAGAAGTGAGCATTTACTCTTCGGAGGGCATTCCCTTCTGTTTTGAAATTAAACCTTTTGTATTCTCTGCCGTTCCAGTAACATTTTACAGCCCTTAAGTTCATCTGGGTATTTACTGGCCGTAGAGCATCGTGGTTCACCTCCTCCTGTGCTCTGCAAATTTCTTTTTGCTTCTCTTTGAAGAATACAGCGTTCTTACTAGTTGTTTGAACTTTATTTTGCGTAATTCCAAGGATGTGTTGGCAGACATTCAGACATTCAGAATTCAGTTTGTTGGTTTTCTTTTTGATTTGGGCAGGGAAGCAGCTCAACCCTCACACAAGTAGCGGGCTCAGGGTGTTCTAGCATTGCTGGTAGCTTCTAACTGACTGCTGTCTTCAACAGAATCATCACCTCTTTCCGTGCCCGTGTGTTTTACGTAAGCCAAGCCAGATGACATAAGTGGCTGACGAGGCTGCCAGCTGTTCTGTGAATGTGCACACGACGACTGTAGACGGCGAAGCTTGTCAATATGACTGTTGTAAAGAGAGCAGTAAAAGCCTATGATGCGTATCAGTCCTTTTGAATGCCTCTTGGATCCTCGTGTCTGCCACCGTCAGCCATAAAACAGCTGCTTCCATGACAAATGGCTGATTCGGTGCCAGATTCTCCAATTTCTGTGTACAGTCTGCTTTTGCTGGTGGTACAGTAACGTGGGAAAGGGAATAAGGAGCAAAATCCAAACATGGGATGGCATTAAATCTGGGGAAATCAGGCTGTTTGCTTCTGAAAGGCTTCTGGATGGATTTATGCAGAGAGCTGGACCCAGTCAAATGTGCACTTTGTGGATTTCTGTTCCTGCCAGCAGCAGAGGAGGGAGGCAGAGTCTTGAGACCTCCCCAGTGAATAGCTGAGAGCCGATTCTGGTCGAATCTATTATTTTTTAATCAATTCCAGCCTATAACAATATTTTTATAAAAGCCATTTCTTGATTGGTCATATTACTCTTGCTGCTTCATTGTAATAATAACAGTAATTACTACTCTAATAGACTCTGCTTAGAGGATTAAGCACCGTCACTCCTCCAGTTAAATATTACTTTCTTTTGCAGTCAATGACGTGCCCAAAGTCATATGCAGATTGGTGTGCGTGCTGCTCCGAACTCCTCTTGCTAATTTTAGGATCTGTAGTGTGTTGTCCCAGATGCAAGGCGCTGGGTAGGCTGCAGTGGCATCTCAATTTGACATCTGCTGTTACACAGGCCAGTCAGGAGCAGTCTTGTTTCAAAGCGTGGCCGTTTTGATTTGACCCCTTTTGGGAAGGGCATCCTGCTGGGGGCAGGCTATTGCAGCAATGAGGGCGAGGAGTCAGGATTTCAGCTTCCCTTTGCCTGAAGGATAAAGTTCATCTGGTGAGGACAAGTCCGTGCTGAAATGGATCAGGTAATCTGGTGCTGAGAGACTGCTGCCGGTTAGCTGAACCACCAAAAAAAAATGCGTGCCCGTTTTGAAGTGGTAGAGAAAGTTTTTGGTAGCAGCTATGCATTTGAAATACTATGGCTCAAAGCAGCCCCAGCGAGGAGATATTCTCTCAGTGATGTACGATCTCATAGGGGCTTTACTGTTAGTCCCTTGTCATTAGAAGTGAGGAGACATTTCTTCTCAGACAGGTTGCCCAGGGAGGTGGTGGAGTCCCCGTCCCTGGGGGTGTTCAAGGACAGGTTGGACGTGGTGCTTGGGGACATGGTTTAGTGGGTGACAGTGGTGGTAGGGCGATGGTTGGACCTGATGATCTTGGAGGTCTTTTCCATTAAGTTCAATATTGCAGTTTGTCTTCTACAAGTCTTTAGATCAACATACCACACAAAGAAAGTTTGGCAGAGCTCAGAGGAGGGACACAGAAAACAGTGAACACGAACACACTGCACTCTGATTTCCCCATGGTAAAGAGAACATGCCAGCAAGCTGGGGGTACAGTACCTGAAAATCCGTAGATTGATTCAAAATTTGAGCATTTATCTTAACAAAGAAAAAGAGATCTAATAATGTACAGAAATCATTATGAATTTTGTACCAACAATTTGCGCAGATTTAAAGGGACTTTTTTGCTAGTATGTTATATGACACATGGCACATATGTGCCAACCTGTGTTTTTATTAGCTTTAAATGTCTGAACAATACGATCATACCTCTGTACATCTCCTGTCTAAACACGTATGACGAGCTTGAGAAAACAAAAGCTGCCACCCCTTAAAAATGCACTTGTGTTGCCACACTTGTCCTGTGGCATTTACTCTGGAGGGAATTCAATCCCAGTTAAATCATTTCTGTACCTCCCAGAGAAAAACACAAAACAAGAAAAACACAAAGCACTTCCAACATCTCTAGGCCACAGAGCAGCAAGCAGAAGGAAGGAAAAAGATAAGCGAGAGGAACTGTGCCTCCTCTGCTGCCAGCACCACCAAGGATAAGCAGCAAGGGAATCAGCACAACCCCCAGCAAACCGATGACCATGGTTGCTCTGCAGCTGCCTCTGTGCCAGCTGCTTCTGTGACAGACTTCTCGGCCTGGTCTCTCTCATGCATCTCTCAGTCACCACCAAACACACTTGTGTATTTTTAACTCTCCAGAGAAAAAAATGAGGGGCAACCTTGTCAAATTCTAGAAAGATGGCGGTATCCTTTGTAAATAGAGGAAACACAAGGTAAACCAGTCTCTCACACAGCAATGAACTCATCTATGTTTGGGAAGCTAAAGAAAACTACATTATCTTCATTACCAAAAGCACGGGTGTCATTAAAAAGAAAAAAAAAAAGTCAACTTACTTTAATGTTATACTTCAGCAAAGTACAGTAAGTAACTTCTTACCGAAAGGATGGCAAGATGGAAATAACAGAGGTTGTTATGGAGAACAATTTTGTCATACCGAACAAGAAAGTAACATGCCAACAGTGCATTTTAAAAATTTTGAAAAATACACGTTTTCTCCACAACAAAAATCTTCCCCGCGTTAACACACTGTTATTTCCTAATTAGAGTCAAAAGACAGTTGGAAAATGAGGGACAGCCAGGTACAGTTTGGAGGAGAGAGGAGAAAGCAGCACAGACACGAGAAACCTGTGATCGCTGTCCAGCTGCAAAACCGTGAGTTGATTGCCAATGCAGAAAGTTGGTGGGGTGAGTCACCCAACTGGAGCGCTGCAGCTGGTGGATGCAAATTATTCAGCAGGGACCGGAATAGTTTTTGCAGAATAGGACCTAGTAGATGTTGGGAAACCGCCCTCAGAGACAAAGGAGCAAATGAGAGCTGGGAGACACTTAGAAAACATTTTTCGTAGGGCACAAGAGCTCTTAAACCTGACACGCAAGAAGTTGGGCAGGGGAAGCAGAAGACCGGCTTGGCTAAGTCAAGACCTCTTAGGCAAACTGAGGCGCAAAACCACGGTGCACAGGCAGTGGAGACAGGGATATTCCTCCTGAGAAGGTGATCGGGACATGGCCCATGACTGCAGGGAGGGGATCAGGAAGGCCAAGGAACAGCTGGAACTGAACTTGGCTTAAGATATAAAAAAATAACAAAAGTTTTCTCTAAGCATGTAGGAAAACAAAGGAAGATAGGAGTACCTGTACTCCCCCAGTGTGTGAAAGAGGAGACCTGGCTACAACTGGCATGGAGAAAGCTGAGGTACTCAGTGACTTTTTTTTTCCCCTCAGTATTCACTAGCAAGTGCTCTAGCCATACCAATGAGGTTGCAAAATCTGAAGGCAGGGACTAGGAGGATGAAGAACTATCCACCGTTGGAGATCAGGTTTAAGACCATCTAATGATGGTGCACAAGTCCACAGGACATGGTGAAGTACATCCACAGGTCCTGAAGGAACTGGTGGATGGAGTTGCTAAGCCACCATCCATCACATTTGAGAAGTCATGGCAGTCCAGTGAGATTTGTAGTGGCTGGAAAAGGGGAAACACAACCCCCTTTTTTAAAAGAGAAGAAGGAAGACCTAGGGAACTACAGAGCAGTCGGTCTCACCTGGCAGGGTAACAGAGAAGACCCACTGGAGACTATGTTAAGGGACATAGAAAACAGGGAGGTGATTCGTGACAGCCAACGTGGCTTCACTTAGGGCAAATCGAGCCTCTCAAATTTGGTGGCCTTCTATGACGCAGTTACAGCATGGGTGGATAGGGGAAGAGCAATCCACCAGTTGCTCTTGGACTGTAAAATATAAAAAAAATATAAAAAATGCATGCAGGAGTTAACACAGGTTTTCTGTTACGCCCTAGTGTATTTTTTTACTATGAGCTAACTCAGCATCACTACTCCTTCCAGAGAGTATACGGCATCAAGAAGAAATAATAATATATCTTCACCACCACCAGCTTAGGTCTCTTGCTTGTCTAGTAACTGAGAAATTTCCATTTTTTTCCCATCCTCTGAGCATATCTCAGCAAAGCAGAGCAAAGACGGGTTATGAAAGAACTGTGTCTATCTTCACAGGTTTCGGCAATGAAAACTGCCAGAGAAAGGTCATTGTCATTGGATCGCAGCCCATGTTCAAACATAAAATCATGCCATTGCAACAGTTCTAGCATATGCTTCTAGCATAAGAGGCTTTACTATACTTGAAATGTTTCTGCACTTGGATAAAGGACACAAGGCTGAAATTGAACAGGCAAGGGAATATTCAAAGGGAGTGAGTACTAGAAGTTTTTGTTTTCCCTTCCTCTGTTTAACAGTCGTATTGATAGTTCTCAGCCCTGGCAGTGTCATCAAACAGTGTAAAGGCAGTTTGACTTTGTTTTTGTTGATACGGTTCTTCCATTTGCCATTTTGGCCCAAAGAGAAGACTACGCTTAGATATGGAAGTGCTCATCATCCCTGAATGCACAGATGGTGCCTCAGGATAAAATTCCCCTCTAAGCATCAGTGGTGTCATCTGACAACTTGAACCACGCTTGAACATACTCCCAGGCTTTAGGGAGGGATGCCTGGCCAGCAGTTAAGTAGCAGGGGCTCAGCAAAGTCATACCTGTCCTTTCATTCCCTTCTTTCTCACCTACAAGATGCTGCTCCTAACCCTAGCAAAGAGAGAAAAAGCAAAGGCGGAGTATGCTATACGGTAAGGTAAGGCCACATATGGTAAGGAATGACAACGTGCATATTGTACATAAGCCAGAAGTTATTTTTTTTCCCCCTGACCTGCTAGCTCTTCAAGAGGGAAACATTCATCTACCATCTTGCAGTTGTGGGGACGGACAAGAGTGGGAGAATTCTTGAGACAGAACTACCTTTTTCCTGCCAATGATCAGGAACAGGTTTCCCTGTAAAGCTCAACATGACTTCAAGAGGAAAAAAGATCCAGGAAAAGACAAGATTTACTGAGTAATTAGACCAACAATTTCTAGAACACTCATGAGAGTTCTCATCTAATTCCCTGAAGACACTGCAACATTTGAAAACAAACTCTTAAAATAATTATCTTTAGCATTTGCAGAGAAAATCTACAGGGAGTTCCAGTGCTGTGGTGGTTTTACCCTGCTGGGCAGCTGAACTGCACCATAGCTGTTCTCTCACTTCCCCTCCTTAAAGGAAAAGAAGAAGGAAATCTGATGCAAAAAGGGCTCAAGGGTTGAGATGAGGACAGGGAGACACTTTGCCAGTTACCATCACAGGCAAAACAGACTCAACACAGGGAGATTAGTATAATTTATTGCCTATCACTAGCAGACTAGAACAGTGAGAAGCTAAAAGCAAATTAAAAACACCTTCCCCCCACCGACCCTCTTCTACATCTTCCAACACAAGTGGCATAAGGGAATGGGGCTATGGTCAGTCTCCAGCACTTTTTCTCTGCCACTCCTTCATGGTCCCTCTCTGCTCTTGCCCCACATGGGGTCCCTCCCGCGGGATGTCATCCCTCCCAAACTGAGCCTGTGGGGGCTGCCCACAGGCAGCAGCTCTTCAAGATCTGCTCCCACACGGCTCTGTACCACGGGGTCCATCCCCCAGGAGCAAACTGCTCCAGCACGGGTCCCCCACGGGCAGCAGCTCCCCCCAGCCCCCTGCTCCTGCGTGGGCTCCTCTCCACGGGCTGCAGCTCCGGCCCGGGGCCTGCTCCTGCGGGGGCTCTCCATGGGCCGCAGCCTCCTCCAAGCCACATCCACCTGCTGCACCGGGGGCTCCTCCACGGGCTGCAGCGTGGAGATCTGCTCCGTGTGGGACCCATGGGCTGCAGGGGGACAGCCTGCTCCACCAGGGGCCTCTCCACAGGCTGCAGGGGAACTGCTGCTGTGTGCCTGGAGCACCTCCTGCTGCACTCACCTGGGGGGCTGCCAGGCAATTTCTCTCTCCTTATTCTTTCAGCTGGTGTTATGTAGCATTTTTTTTCAGTCTTAAATATGTTCTCCCAGAGGCACAAACATCACTCACTGGCTCAGCTCTGGCCAGTGGCCGGTCCCTGTGGAGCCAGCTGAAGCTGGTCCTTCTCTAACGTGGGGCAGCTTCTGGACTCTTCTCACAGAAGCCACCCCTGCAGCCCCCGCTACCAAAACCTTGCTAAGGAAACACAATACAGACATTAACCCTAAACAAGTGGGAAGTAACAGAGGTTGACCAGAAGACCTCCAAAAGTCCCTTCTGATCTCAACCACTCTGTGATTCTGTAGCATTCACAGATTGCCTTTATCCAGGCTGTGGCCAGTTGCACATTCACCTCTCCCAGGTCCTTCTGTCACAGGTCTCCAAGGCAGGGTGCCATTACCTAGTGTTTTCACCGTTTATCAGCACGCTGGGGGTTTGTGTGCAATCGTGATTCTACATTGCATGCAAACTGTTTATCCTATCTAGTTTTTCAGTTCGATTAAAAATATTTTCATCAATTTCTCAGTGTTTTTTTTTTTTTTTTTTTTAATTTTGGATAAAGATGGCTTTATTTAACGTGTAACATTAACTTTTAGGGAGTTGTCCTTGCTGTGGAAAACACACAGTATGATAAAGGAAAAACTGCTTCGTCCAGGTTGTTTCAGCTTCAGTTGGTTTCTATGTCGGCTGACGTGTTGGAGGGGAGGAGGAACAGAGGGAGCTCACATGCCTTGTCCCTTAGTGTAGATGCACTGTAAAAAGCATTGTCAGTTTAATGCCACTTGGGACAGCTTTTTCAGTTTGCAGTAATCAGGTGAAATTTCAGCACTGCTGGCAGAGAGTTAAAGCGGTGTCTCCAGCCCGACTTGTTATGTTAGTCTTCTCCAGAATTTGGGATTTGATTTTCTCAGACGTGTGTATATATAACTGTGATATTTCAGACTCATCCAGTAAGTTTAAAATGTGAAGGTTTCTAGTGAATTAAGGCTGGAAGTAGATTATTCTTTGTAACTCTTCAGCACTGAAGTTGTTCGTGCTGTGTTGGGATTGTCGGTGTGACCCAGCTGTGGTGACAGCACACGACCACGTGGCACCAATTGCCACATGGTTGAGTACGAAGACGTGATCTCTAAGATGGAAAGCAGGATGAGCAGGTCGGTAGTAGAGGAGAGCTCGTGGCGTCTAGCTTCAAAATGCCGCTTGTGCTTTCCTGGCTGCGACTGCTATCATTAAGCTGAAAAGCACAAAAGAAATACCTGAGGAAATATCTAAGGAGCCAATAAAGCTTTCAGCCTGTCACTGTTGATACACGCCAGCTACCGATCTGCTTAACCACCAAGTAGAAGCAGCCCCTGATGAGTGCCTGCCATGTGGAGCAGTGGTCACTGTAGCTTGCAGCAGTTAATTGGAGGTCTTGTAACTAACTTTTTCCCTTGGGAGGGAACAGAGAGCTAGTTAGCTGCATGCTGGTAGCTGCATTTTGAAAGACTGATGCATTGGGTTAACGTGGCAAGGTTTTTGTAGCAGGGGGCTGTAGGGGTGGCCTCTGTGAGAAGAGTCCAGAAGCTGCCCCATGTTAGATAAGGGCCAGTTTCAGACTGCTCCGAAGGGATCCGCTACTGGCCAGTGAGCAACATTGTTCTGTGAGAGTGTATTAAAGACAGGGGAAAAAAACTGCTGTGCAACAGCAGCTGAGAGAGCGAGGAGTGAGGAGCAGCCCTGCAGCCCCCCAGGTGAGTGCAGCAGGAGGGCAGGAGGTGCTCCAGGCAGGCAGCAGCAGTTCCCCTGCGGGCTGTGGAGAGGCCCCTGGTGGAGCAGGCTGTCCCCCTGCAGCCCATGGGTCCCACACGGAGCAGACTCCAGGCCAGACCTGTAGCCTGTGGAGAGGAGCCCATGCAGGGGCAGGTGATCTGTTGGGATCTGCCACCCGTGGGGAACCCACACTGGAGCAGTTTGCTCCTGATGGATGGACCCCGTGGTACGGAGCCGTGTGGGAGCAGTTCTTGAAGAGCTGCTGCCTGTGGGCAGGCCCCGCAGGCTCAGTTTGGGAAGGACGGCATCCCGTGGGAGCAGTGAGGGAGCAGTTGTTGTGGAGCTCGGCTGCCCAGCAGAGTAAAACCACCACAGCTAATTGGCTGTGATTAGCAGCGGTGGCCTCCTGGTTCCGGCAGCAACAGAGCAGTGGTTTGATCTGGGGCTAGGAGCAAGCTGCAGACTTAAAGGTTTAAAGGATGCTGAGCAAGCTGTAAGTAATTAGCTTGACCAGGTGCTGTGGACACCAGGCTGAATATTTACCAGCTTTTGCCTGACAATATCATTGTCCAGAGAAGTTGTGGAGTCTCCTTCTCTGGAGATATTCAAAAGCCACCTGGATGCCATCCTGAGCAATGTGGTGATCCTCCTTGGCAGGGGGGTTGGACTAGATGATCTTCACCATCCAACCTCAGCTGTTCTGTGATTCTGTGAAGGTGATGAGCAGCTCTGTCTGCTCCCCATTTTATGCCCCTTCAGAGACTGACAGACCGAACATCTGCGGGCTGCCCAGCGAGAGGAGGTGAACAGGACCAGTGCTATTCTCGTGGGTGGCCAGGCTGAAAGGCCACAACCTTTCTGGCTTCTGTCATAGTGAGAGGGAAGGCAGGCCAGGCAATGTCTCACCGGCACAGCATGGCTTATGGAGTACTTGCCTGGCAGGATATGTCTGCTCTTGTGGCAGCCTGTCCTTTGGGCGTACCGTGACACACGTGAAGGAAACGCTGATTTGTGCTGTGGTGGAAGGGACGGGTAGCACACAGGTGAGAATTGTTTGCATTGTATTTGTTGAACCGTGGTTTTGGTCTTCTATGGCAGGGTCTAAACAGCGTCAACTTTCACACCTCTGGCAGACAATATTTGAGCCATCCCAAATGCTGCTGCCAAAAATCCTCCGTATTTACGCTGTGATTGCAGGGATGTTTTTCTCTCAATTACTCTCTCAATCAAGTTAGCAATTACTAAGAGATCTGGAAGAGGAGTTCAGGCTATTACCTGCGCTTTGTTCTGAGGATGCCCTTTGACAAATCTACAAATCCTAACCTGCACAAAGGAGCTCAGTGAGTGTTGTTATTACTTTCGAGTCAAGCAGTTTGACATTCTTTGAGCAGAAGTACTGCTTGAGGATGATAGTGTGTATTCTTGCACTTCAGCTCTGCATTTGAAATTCATCTAAGCCATAACCATGCATGGTTTGTTTTCAAACGCTTTGAAAATGAATGTTTTATTAGGTAGCTGTGGCCAAATGCTGCAGGATGGCCTTTGATAGGCTTCATCGCTGAGTGACTTGAGCCGTGTTGGCAGAGCCCTCTGGTGGGAGCGCAGCCTGTGCCAGGAGAAGCCGGCCAGGAGAAGCAGGCAGAGCCACCCACCTCTCCCAGATGCCATTCAGCAGCCTTCTCTCTGCTTGGTGGCATCCCACCAACTGTTGGCGATGTGGCCGGGGGCTTGCCCTTCTTCATGCAGTTCCTAGGCAGGAGCTTCAGAAGAGCAGAGCCCTGCGGAGTATACTTGGCCTTTTTTTTTATCAAATTGGGGGGTACAACCGGAGGTACGAGCGCCTGCATAAGCTTAGGTATCGCTTTGCAAAATGTTGACAGCTCTTAGGGAGTAACAAAGTTAGCCCATTACAGTTTAATGTTTTCCCAATCCGTATCACAATGTGGGAGATGTGTGGTGGATTTCAACCGTAGTTTGTATGAATTTCAATAGTATCTGTAAATACTGTTTTCTACCTCTAAGTAAAAGTGACTGATTTACTTAGGGGGACGTTTTGAAGCCAAGAACCACAGCCTTCCATTTATTTCGGTCAGTAATGCTTTCAACAAGCAGGGTCTTCGAGGAAAGGGCTTTTGTGTAACACCTTATTGAGCAGGAAGGCAAAACGGTATTATACTGGTCTAATACAGTAGTATTCAAAAGCCTGGTTAGAACTGCTAAATGCACTGCCAAACCAGGATCTGTAAACAGGTCTTTTAATCCGATTAGGTCCCTGAAGTGTTGCTATAATGTAGGCCAATAACTCTCCTGCAGGAAATCCAGCTGTTGAAGATTGTTGCACAAGTAATGCAGTAGTAATAAAACGTCTTTTTTTTTTTTTTTCCCCTTAGTCACATGCTGGCCAGAGCTTTTCATTCAGCATTGATTTGAAACGCTCACAACTGTGCCCAGTATTTTATCTTCATTAAAATAAAAAAGAGGAACACACACAGGATCTCGAACAGGCCTGTGGTGGGCAGGAGCCTGTGGTGGGCAGGAACCCCCCCGAGGAAGCTGGAGAGAAGCACGAAGACTTACCACCTAACACATTTTTTATGTAATTTTACCTCTTTCATCATCCAGTTTTCACTAAGAAATACCTACTAATTCTTCCAAAAGCTAACCTCATCATCACGGCCTGCATTTGCAGTGCCAGCTCCAGTTTTTCACCTCTGTGTTCAAACAGGGGGGCCTTGAGGCCCTGAGGAGGGCTGCTTCTGTTGTGGGCTTTCTCTCCTGTTGATAACTGGAGCTGTGATGGGGCGAGTCCCAACGAAGGAAGACTCTGACCCTCCTCCTGCAACCTACAAAGCTCCTTTAGTGAGGCATATTTTATCCGAGGGGCTTTCCTCTTTACCTGGAGGCTGGTTTGGGGTCTCCCGTGGCCTGACTGCCTTCCCTGCCTGTAACGCCTGTAACACCGGATTCTTATTACAAATACACGTAAGAGGCAGCACAAAGAGTGTTGTTTTCTTTTTCGTCTTTCTTACAGGACAGCCTCATCTTCCTGTTGCTCTCATAGCATTGTGATTAGCAGCTTTAATTCTCTGGCAGGTGTTGATATGGTATATTTTTCAAGCCCTCCATGTTTTGGCTCCTAGGATAGCCTCTGCTCTACGATTTTATGAAGCTACTTTTTTAAGTAGCTGTTTTTCTAAATTCCAAATTTCAGTCCTTAAATTTCAATTTTGATTGCTTGCCGTCAGATTTCAGCTTGGTGTAGGGTACTGTATTATTTCCACAGGTTTGTTTCCACACTCTATTTAAGCTATTCCATATTAATTTAATTAATTTAAGCTATTCCAAAGAACTATTCCATAGCTCTTTTTAAGCTATTTACGTTTAATAAATCCTTTTAAAGATATTTGTTTAATTTTTCGCGTGGGAGCAACAGCCTTCCTGGGCTGTCTGTTGTCGCTCCAAATTTCGCATGCGGGTGGTGCTTTAGCGTTGCTCGTGGCTCTCCCTCATCTCAGAGTCACGTAACAGTCTCTTGGAGAGTTCATCCTCTTTTGTCTGTGCCTTTTATTTCCCGGGCGTGTTTTCTTGGAAAGTGGCAGCTGATAGGATATCTGTGATTTTTCTAAATAATCATTGCTCTTCTGAAGAACTTGGTGAAGTTGCGTATTACCATTCGAATAGGAGCTTCCGAGATGGGTAATTTGTACCTTTTAAAAAGCCGCACACCGCCTCGCTTTTGTCTCAGAATTTATTATGCTTCCCAAGTATAATGTGACATACTGAATAGGGCAGGGGGGTGGGGACATTGTCTTCAGCTGACACGCTGTTATCAGCGGGACCGTGCTCCTGGACGTAAGATTTTGCAGTCATTGGTTGTCCAAAGAAAGCCTTTCCATTTGAGGATTGGACAAGAAGATGCGTCAGTTTGCTGCCCGTCTCCAAGGTACTGGTGATGCTGCCTCCACAAGCTGGCTAACGTCACAGCTCCATCACCCAGCGGGGTGTGGGCTTTTTTTCTCCTCTCCTCCGTTTTAATTCTGTATTTGCTTCCTACTGCATTTCTTCATCTGTCTTCCGCCAAATGCTAACAGCATGATATTTTGCAATCATTTAGGTGAATACAAGAAGGACGAACTCCTGGAAGCTGCTAGGTGAGTGCTGCTTACAATACAGAGCGTATTTTGGGGGGGGGAAAGCAGGAAAGAAAAAGAGATTTTTGAAACAGTGATGTTTTGTCATTGCTTTCCCGTGGAAGGATGCAAATGAGCCACCTCATTAGCAGAAATCTCTTTGGACTTTACAGTCTGCTACAAATGGAAAAGCCCGTTTATGTAATTGAAATCCCCCCCCACCCCCGGGGTGGATATAAGGTTAATTCTGAGTTTTTGCTGTAAGCTGTTTAAATACTCTTTGTCATTTTGTGACTGCTCTTTTTAGGGGCAAATTAAAGAAAATTGGCCATTATCTTTTCTTCTTCTTTTTTTTTTTTTTTTTTTTTTTTTTTTTTTTTTACTGCTACCTTAGGATGTATTTTGAAAATATGCTTTACCAGAACAGAACATATGGAAGCCTATACAAAAGGTGTAAAGTTCAGCCTTATATTCCAAAGATGCTTTCAGGCTTCCTTCTGACAGCACAAGACCATATTTACAGGCTGTTTACCCTTCTAAAAAAAATCAGGATATTGGTTTCTAGTTATTTGAAATGTTCTGGGTCGCATACAATGAAAATGTATTTAATTCAGAACAAGCAGTTCAGCAAATGGCTTTCAGAGGATCTGTAAAATTAGATGAAGGAAATATAGGATGAGATTAAGGAAATAAAATAGGAGTGGTTTTTTTTTTTTGCATCATCTATTACAATACTATTTCCTATAATTACGCTTGGTCTTGAAATGTTCAGAAAATCCATTTGACATTCTCCCTGGCAGATTTCAGTATATGATACTTTGATGTCCAGCTCTGCAAATATTTTGCAGAACACTGTCTTTCCCCCCCTTTTCTTAATTCCCTCCTCTCCATTTACAGGAGTGGTAATGAAGAAAAACTAATGGCTTTACTGACACCTTTAAATGTGAACTGTCATGCAAGTGATGGGCGCAAGGTAAGTTAATACCTGTTTCTTATTGCCATTTTTTTTGAGAAACGCCAATTTAACCGTATTGGGAAACATAGATGTATAAACCCAGACTGTGTAGGTGGGTGAACCCTAAGAGATGTCTTTTCACCATGAAATTAAATGCTGTTGTACTAGACACTGGCAGCTGTGACAAACCAACAGTCAGCAGACATGGATTTTAAGGGTCTTTTCTTTTAAATGTCAGACCCCAGCTTACACATAAAGTGAAACCAAAGGATCTTTTGTAACAAAACCAAAACCTACGGTTGCAGATGAATAAAATAACTAAAAGAGGGAAGTTATTTGTATTTGAATATTGTCTGGGTGAGGCGAATCTTATTCTGCTGGCACACAAACTGGCAGTGTGTTGATATGATTAACACCTTCTGCATTTTCTTAAATTTTACATTATTGTTTTGACTTTCTCTGTCAGGGACATTTAAATGAGTTAAATTAAGGATTAGGCTGAAACTGGAGGAGGGAAGAACACATGCAGTATGAAGTAGATCCTCCAATTTATGATGTTTGAGACATCAATATGCTGGACTGTCTAGACTGGTAAATTTACAGACGATGTTTTTATTTATTTATTTACTTATTTCTTTCTAAGTGTGCCAGAATGTTCCTAATCGGTGTCCGTTAAAAAGGTCTCTCACACATAACAATACATCTCGCTCTTGGAGAGAAATGGGAGTGTTTCCCTGTCTAGCTTTTTATTTTCTGTGAAGGGTGTTGGAGCATAGTATAAACCATTTTGGAGCTGTTGTGGAATAGCACAGTGCCACTGATGAGTGGAGCTGAAACCAGTTGATGCTGCCGCTTCACTAAAAGGCACGTTGCAGATTATGAGGATGTATTTATGGAAACAGTCTGACTTTTAATACAAAATGTTTTATCAAGCGTGATACCTGTAATACCTAGCATGTGGAAGAAAACCTAGTCAGTTTTTAACTTGTTTATATTTGTGGCTGATCAAAAGTTCCTGAATTTTCCAGGTTTTTAAAGCAATTAATTTTATCATGTGGAGGGGACAATCAAATGAAGAAGGGCTTTATTTAGTGTATCTGTGTTGGAGCTGATGGAATACTTCCAATATTTTAAGATTAAACATATTGCCTATAGTTCTTGGCTTCCTTTTTCTTATAAAAAGAATTTTCTGTTCAAATGAAAATGCATTTGGTTATTAATAGTGCACTGTGCTAGAATAATTAAGCACTGTGGTATACAGCAATACATTACTGTGTAATTGAGCCCCTCTAATTTCTGATCTAAGGCCAAAGGCAGAGATGTGATTTCTGTTGATAGGGCGAGGAAGCAGGCCTTGCAGATATATCATCAAGAATAATTCACTCTAAAAAGAAAACAGAAGGCCTTAAAAATTCTTATTAAGCTAGTGGAAATTATTTATGTATTATTTTGACCTCTGAATTAGTCTCAAAATTTATGCCCAAAGCTCAGCAAGCATATTGCTGTTAATCAATGTAGGCGCTTCAGTAATTTGTGTGTTTGGTTGTGCTGGTGATTTGATCCACCTGGGCAGCCAAGCTCCACCACAACCACTTTCTTGCTCCCCTTCCTCAAAAGAAGAGGGGGAGAAGAAAGTGTGCTGGAAAGAAGAAATAAATAAATAAAAAAAGCTCATAGATTGAGGTAAGGATAATTTAATTAAAGGGAGAAGATGGGGAGGGGGGGCGAAACCAGCAAAGACTGCACAGAAGCAAGAAAATTCTCTACTTCCCATCACTAAGTGATGTTTGGCCATGTCCTAAGAAGCACGGCCCTTTTCAGCCTACAGCTCGACATTCTTGTCAATGAAGACATCTGGTGTAGCTGCCTGCAATTGACCCTGATTTGCAGTTGCTGAGAATCTGTCCATTTTGCAAGTTGGTTTTTGTATTCCTTGATGCGTTTCAGTATTGTTATTTTTTAAACTCACATAACGTGATTTTTTCTGGTAGAGACACAGAGCCCTCCATTCCAAATATGATTGTTTTTCTTAGCTCTTTTCTGCAGATCCCTTGATTTTCAAGTCTCAGACTTAGCACAGACTTAGCACAGTGTCAGGGTGAGGAAGTGCAGCCTCCATGAAGTGGTCTGAGCATCTCTGCATCATGTTTACTCTGCGGTGTAGACATACGCAGAAACTCCAGTTTGTTTCTTTTGCTTTTGCGTTCCTCAGGCTTGCACGTTTCTGAGACATCCAGCACTATTTTGCTAAGGGACCACTTCAGTTTTGTAGGTGAGAAAATGAAGTTGAGTCCCAGCAGTGATTTTTTTTTTTTCTGTATAACAGAACGTAGCAGCATTTTTCATACTTGAGGGCTTGAATTTCTAGAAGTTGTCATCTAACACCCATTGTGCTAGGACTGCTGACAAAATAGCAGAGCAGTCCGTATACAGTTGGACGTGGTATTGTTTACTATTTATTGCTGTATGCATTTTTACCTATTTTTTATTTTTTTTCCTGAGGATCTCTTCTGTGGAATTTTTAAACTGACTCATGCACCCTAATATCTGGAGTCCCTGAATTTCCTAAGCGCCACATCTGCTGGGATAGCGTGCTTCGTAGAACAGATAAAAGGAGTGGAAAACCAGGACTCTAGCTTGCTGGTCTGAAACCAGCTTGGATTAAAAGTAACAAAGACTTACTGCATTGTGTCTGCTTCTTGCAGCCTTTTTGAAGTGTATTGATAGGCGGAGTGATTCCTAGTGGATAGGAGTCCATGCTGCTAAAACAGTTAGAGCTGGTGCTGATAGCCATTGATCCATCTGCTAATTTAGCATAGAGGTCAATACTGAATTAGGAGTGGAATCCAATGTTTCTTCTTCCCCTCCAAGAGAAAGTTTGGATAGATTACATGAGCACTGTGGGAACGTTCACATTGCTGAAGCTCTTTATCTGTTGTCTGAAGAGAGAATTCAATCTGTTGCTACCCTTGAAATTATTGTCCTTCTGGTAGTGAGGGGCCCAAAGCTGAACCCAGTGCTCGAGGTGCGGCCTCAGCAGAGCAGAGCACAGGGGGACGATCACCTCCCTGCTCCTGCTGGCTGCACCATTCCTGACACAGGCCAGGATGCCGTTGGCCTTCTTGGCCACCTGGGCACACTGCTGGCTCGTGTTCAGGTGAGCATCGACCAACACCCCCAGGTCCTTTTCCTCTGCACAGCTTTCCCACCACTCTGCCCCAAGCCTGTAGCGCTGCATGGGGTTGTTGTGGCCAAAGTTCAGGCCCTGGCACTTAGCCATGTTGAACCTCATCCCATTGGCCTCTGCCCATTGATCCAACCTTGTGGTGAATTTTCTAGAAATATTAAATATTGAATATTTTAAAAAACAAGTTCCTACCTGCTACTGGAAGCTGAAGCTATGGTTTTTTTTTTGCCATGCGAGCAGTATTTCTGATATGTTACAACAGTCGCAGCATACCTGAACTCAGAGGTAGCGTCAAGAGAAAGGCTTAAAATGAAATGTATCATGGTTGTTATGTTGAGTTAAGCCATCTCTCAGCCTGCTAATTTCCTTTGGGAAGTCATTGTGAACACTTGAAAGATGTCTCATGAAGAAATCAATATTCCATCCTTTTTTTTTTTAATACAGAACTGTCTGTGCTAGTAAAGGCACAGTGGTTTTAGCAATTCAGATTAGAAATTTTCTCTACAATGCAGACTTCTCACATCATTTCTTAACAGCTTTCCAACATGAACTGCGTCCAGCTGACATGGTAGCTATTAGTAATGGAAGGATAGAGTTATTTAAGTTGGCTTTTTGAATATAATGCCCTGCCCCTGTTCTCCATTACACATGCTGAGGTCACGCTGGTACTGAAATATTTGTGTGTCAGTCACCAAGGCTTGTTTTTACAAAGACATCTGCAATTTGAATGTGTGTTTTTCCTGTGCCACGGTACATGGGTGTTTTCCTCTAAGCATGCTGCTGTAAGGTCAAGTAGAATGTGGAGTTTGAGGAATAAGTGCCAATGTTCCTATCCTAGGTTTGGTGTTGGTTTGTCGTGATGGTGGTTGTGATTCACGATCAAGTAGGAGCTGTCCACATGCCCTAGACGTTCTGCTTGGTTATCCGCTCTCCTCCACGTGGATCTGAGCATGCAGCTCTGACTAATGCTGCTTCATTGTGTGTTGCTTCCTTCAGAACGTGCCTCTTCACAACCTTATGCCTGCTCATATGAGCTCTGCCATATTTTGTAATCCAAGCTGAATAAAAACCTCTTTGTGTAGGGGAACCCAACTCGTGCTCAGGAGTTGCTCTAAAAACAGTCAGTCTTACTCTTCTTCTGAAGGCTCATCTGTTTTACAATTGGAGCCCATATCTGAGATTTTGTGCTCTTTTGAGCACAGGACAAATACTTGCCTGTAAAACAGGATACATCCTTCATATTTTGAAAGTATTATTTGCATTGATCTCTGCAGCTGCTTTTTGTGTTTACATTCTGTATGAACCACTTGGAAAAAAAAAAAAAGACTACCATGGTGTCACGTGTGAACAGCTTGTCCCACAAACTTGTTGGGCGTGAGGCAGAAATCGTTACCAAAAAGCAGCACAGAATGTAATCCCCCCTCCACCTACATTGTTTTTCTTCCTGAAGCTTCTCTCTCTGCCCAGTTCCTTTGAAACTAGAGTCTTAGAAACTTCTACAGGTGAGTAAGGGAGCCTGTGAACAACGCGCTGCTGTTCTTCGCCAGGGCGGGCCCACCCTGCACTGCCGATGAGTCAATGATCCCATGGGGAAAAAACAGCTGCATTTATTTAATAACAATTGGTTTTGAAGTGTATGTGGCCTTCATTAGGTCCTTACAGCTCCCCAGACTGGTCTCTCAGTACTTACTATTATGCCTACTATTATCCAATACTTTTTTTTCCCTTTACTATGTCTTTCCAACCCAGATGCAGGTCCAGAACGTATGGTCCGGAACACCAGTCGCAGGCCTTTGCAGGAATGCTTTTGATGCATAGAAAACGCCTTTTGTGTACGTTTGAGGCTTTAGCCTGTTCCTTCACGTCATAAAGGATTTCAGGGTTTTGTGTGCGCTGCCTTGTCTGTGTTTGTGGTGAAAGGTAACAGATGTAAGAAATCCAGCTGTAAGAAAGCCTGCAATGCAGAGCTGTGCACCAGCAGCCTTGGTCTGAAGCAACCGCTGCTCAAGACCTCGTGTGTGTGCGTTTAGAGGAGAGGGTTGAGCACAACGCCCCTTCAAATCCTGCTGTGGGACCTCTCTGATTAGGGCTAACTTTCTGTTGGATGGAGCAACAGGTTCCTTCTCTCACCTCCTCTGCTTCCTGCTCCGTATGTACAGTCAGCTGGATCAGCATGTAAACCAAGGACTGGTTAAAAACCAGAAAATGAATTATATCAAAACTAGGTGAGTTACATCTCCTCTTACCAGGGAGTCTCCAGTCTGCTGTTGGCAAGTGGATTTGCCAACCCATGTTTCAGAGTTCCTGCCGTTCTCAACCATTTTCAGGAAAAAAATCTGCAGTTCAAAAGCCAGTCGGTTTGCTTTCCAATTCTGAGTCAGTCAATCTATGTTTTCACATGCTTTTGCTTTGTAGTTATTAGGCCTAGAAACTTCAACAGCAGTTGAGATTCTCTGGTAATGAAGTCGTCTCTAGGAGCTGGGGGGTTGAAGAAAAATGCCACGTGCGTCAGAAATATTGACATGCTCCTCTACCCTCTTTTATGTGTGATCCCAGCTTACTTAATCAGTCAAGGATGGTCAAAGTGGATAAGCACAAGAATCCCTCCCCTAAATGTGTAAAAATAGAAATGACTTGGCTTCATTTCTGTCCCTGGTGCTACTTAATACCCTGCTTAGCCTAAGGTCTTCTGCATAAAACGTAAAATTGATCTGTCTACTCTAAGTTTCTGTTATGAGATCTTAAATATTTTCTTAGTTATTTTAAATATTTCAGTGAGTATCCCTTCTTGTGTTCTTCAGATATTATTAAAAGTACAGTCCATCATGTCCAGGAAGAGAACTTCTGCACTTGAAAACTGGAAGGAGAATACTTACTCTGTAGTCGTTCTCCCTGTATTGGGCCCTGTAAACCAGGAAATCTCATTTGTTAGGTCTTAATCAATGTGCTCTTCAGGAAACCTCCAAATTCATTAGGTGTGCTCTTTTTTATTCCTGAACTATTTCCCCTTGATGATTAGCTTCCCACAAGGGACAGCTTCTTGCTTTATGCTATTCTTCACCTACTGTTCAGAGAAAACAAGTCAGATAGGCAGATTTGGAAAGAGCCATTTAATATTTTATGTCCCTTAACTAAATGCTTCAGTCTGGATTTGGCTCTGTCCGCTCACAAGCATCCAGAAATCGAATAGCGATCGTGTTTCTTCTATTGTGATTTTGAGGGTTGAGTCCTTCCCTTCCAAGAGCTTGCTGAAATTAATGTTTGAGTTGAAATTTGGAGGGTTGGTCTGTGGGCTGTATGCATTCGATTTCTGGATGTGGGTGACTGTAGTGAATGCCGTAGATGCCACTTCTAGTGGTGGTGTCAATTCCCTCTCCAAGTCCTCGCATTGTGATCTTGAGAGTTGCTGAGAAGTACATCATTCTGCTTTCTCCTTGTTCTTCTCTTTGCAACATGATGCAGGAATATGTTGTGTCTTCCTCTGTTGTCAGACTTGCTGCTTGCTTTTATCCTCGTTTCCCATCTCTGCACGTTATCAGGCATCTGTCCCCGGACTTGTCACCGTCTTCCTTAAGACCCTCAGCGAGGATTGTGTTAAAAGCCTGTTGAGTGCCCACGTGGGCTGTATCCGTTTGTTTATCTGCATGCAGACGCTTATCGACCACTTCAGAAAACTCCAAAGAGGTTCGTCAGGTGGAACTTCCATTATTTGTGTTGACTCTTTTTATCACGTCTATCCATCTGCCCACTAATTCTAGCTGCTACTATATTTTTTTGTGGTACAGGTGCCAATGTTACAGGCTGTAGTTCCCCCCCAAAATCTTTTAATGACTGGAATCATTTTTGCAACCTTATGTACCGAGACAATCTTAAGTGAAGGTTGTGTACCAGCAGTAATTCACCCATTTAATTCCTCAGTGCTCTCTTGGGTGAATGCAATCCCATCCTAACAATTTGTTGATTTTTTTTTTTTCATCATGGGTGTTGTTACCTCCTTTATGCTTAACTCAGTTTCAGAGAAATCCTTTTCCAAGCTTCACCATGCTCCCAAATACTCACTTGCTTACTCACCAGGGCTCTCGGGTGACAATTACCTATGTTTCTTCTAAGATGTATGCCACGCAGAGTTCCTTCAGTTCCTCCACAATAACTTGCCCCTAGGATCTCTCATTTCTCACCCTAGTATCATCTTGCCCCCATGGGACTGTCTGGAGGTTTTTGTGCTTCTGGTGGGTCAGAAGAAGTTTTTTTCAAAGAATTCAAACTAACGATAGTGTGAATTCGTTTCACTACTTGTTGCTCAAATCATCTTTGCCTGCCTAATTGTATTTTTACCTATAATCTGCTGGATTTTGTGGTCCTGATTTTTCTTTAGCTTCTGAATTCAGCTTGTTGAATAATGCCTTCTTAATTCTAGTAATCTCCTTTGATTCGCTGTTTAATCACGCTGGCTTCTTTCACTTTGTCAAGCACTTCCCAACAGAAGGTGCAGCAGCACTGTTTCCTGTATGGTCTCTGTTCGTCGCCTTCTTGCTGTTCGTAAAGACTTAATTCTCTTCGTTACGGCTTTTCGTTTCTATTTACCAAACTTCCCAATTTTACATAGCTTCCCTTTCCGAAGGTTGGTGTGGTCATGCTCCATAATTTTTATCAATCCTTTCTCCTGTAGGTGAGTTGAATGGAAGTATGTTACAGTCAGTGTTACGCAGCGACTCCTCTTGCAGGTTTTTGACCCAGCTCCCGTTTGTTGATTGGTACCAGCTCAGGGGTTGCGTTTCCATCTGAGGGAAACAGCCATCTTGGTAAAACAATCACCGGTAACCTCCAAACAATTCGTCCCTGTTGCATATTTCCGTGTGATACTGGCCTGGTCTATATGGCAGGAATTGAATTACCCAAAGCCCTTGTGTTGCCAGCTCTTGCTGCCCCGCTGTTTTCTCTCAGCACATCAGTTTCCAGTTGCTAGTAGAACCCCATCGCTGACTTCATCGATTTAGAGTGATGGGTTTCATGCTAAAGGAAAAGAACCTCAAACACGTACGTGCACGGGGAGTTGTATTTACACAGTGGGTTTAGAAATGGTTACGTAAGTTGGTGAAGCAGGTCAGAGACGAACGATAAACGGGAAGAAATACGCCAAAATAAGGCAGTGTAATTTATGATGAATGTGTCAGTGATGGACAAGTAAATTGAGGTTATTTGGTTAGTCTCCTCTAATTAATGTAATATACTTCTACTTATAAAAGGAACTTCTTACAGATGGAATTCTTTAGAATATTCTATTCCTAATAGCCATAACTTCTCAATTTCAAAGCATATTAGGAAGTACAAGGTATTCTCTTTTTCCTGTATTTTGGAAGGCTATATTAGTTCTGCACAGGAAAAATGAAATCTGCTTGACTGGATTATAAATGTCTTAAACTCTAAAACTTGTGAATAATCGCTAATGCAAAAAAAAAAAAAAAGGAACATTTTTGGTATCTAATTTTGTGAATTATTTTAGACTTCTTATTTTAATTTGATTCCAAAATATGAGTTTTTTGAAAAAAAAACCTCTGAGAAGTGGGAGTGAAATGCAATTAACTTGCAAGTATTGCTCTTAACGGAGTTTGTTCTCGCCCCACACTCAACAAAAATGAGCAAAGTGCTGGCTTGAATGTCACGTTAGCAGAGAGAGCAGCCAAGGTAACGTTCAGAGAGTTCTTTCTTATTAATATGGAAAATACTCTAAACTTAAGGCTGAAATGTTCATAATCGCAAGGTGGAAGAGGGTAACTCAGAGTGTGATTTACAAGAAAGTTCCAGCTGTTGACATGGCAGAATTCTTCATGCCTGTGTGTTTGGTCCACCGACCCGGATGAATTTACTCCCTAGCTGCTCCTTGGAGTACTAGATGTTTGAATAACCTCTAAAGACTCCAGTAAGTAACGTTGCAGGGGCAGTTTCTTTTTATCTCTACCTTGGCAGCAGCCAGTCATGCCTCAGCACATCACCTCAGAGATGTCCCTTTTTGACTTACATTTCTAACATTCTATATGATGAAAAGAAGCAACAAAAACGACCATCCTGGATCCAATGATACTGTAAGTAATTCCCACGTAGAATTCTAGTGGAATGCAGTGTTCCTTTCGGAGAGGAGAGTGGTTTTTTACTCCTGTTTCATCCTGCTGTAGCTCAGCAAGCCACTATTTCCTCAGTCACCAGCATCTACCACAGAAGAAAGAAATGTGTGCTCCTCTGCTTCTGTGATAATCCGCTTCAAAATCCTCTCTGCAAGTTTTGCTGTTTTTTTTTTTTTTTGTCACTGGGTGCTGCCAGAGATATTTTCTGAGCTTCTGAATCTGGGAAAACTGCAAATGCTGATTCACTGTAGATGCTTCTGAATTTCTTTTTCGTGATGCAGTTCCGTTCCCAGCTAAACCTGCGTTCGCACCTGGAAATGGAACAGATTCTCCTAAGGAACAGTCTTCTGAGAACACTGCGGCTTTACGAAGGATGTTGCTCAGCTTTTCTGACACATCCTGGTTTAGCAAACGCATGGTAGGTTCAGATAGATGGAAATACAGGACAGTTTCAGGAGCTGCAGGCTTCTGCTTTTTCATTCTTATTTATGATGACATCAAGGATCACTGGTGCACCTTTTTTGGGACCTGGTGTTTGTGAAATCAGAGGTCGGGATGGTAGATCCCATGCAAAGATTTGTGTTTTTCCCAGCCCTTTTCCATTACCTGCTTGGTCTCTGCTTTTAGGTCACCTCTTTGAATGCTCACCCTGAAAGCAGTGGCACCAACTTAGCATGGAGGTGTTAGGGAAGATTCTTAATTAAACTTCGGGAAGCTGAGATCCATGTCTTTATGTCTACTTTTTCTTGTGGATCTGAGTAAGCTTTTAAGTTCATTCGGAACATGATTGCTGCCTTGTGGCTCATGCTATCTCGTTTTCTTCTGGCCTCTCATTTAGTCCCGGTATCTTTCTTGTAGGTAATGATGGTCTTTGAGGTTTGACTTTGATTTTTTTTTTCTCTGAAGTAATTAATACCTTGCTTCCCTCAACTTCCAACCTTCTCTTTGGTGGTGCTGTTTCAATGCTAGCTGGAGTTCCTCACCAGTGAAGTGAAAGCATCCATTTCTTCCTTCTGTTGGCTTCTAAGAGGCAGAGAAACTCTTGTTATTTCTTGTGTCTACCCCTGTGCAATGTGACGCTTCTCGTCTTTTCGGTTCTTCTCAACCCCAGGAATCTGTGATTGAAAAAGCCTCCGTGTTACTGCATAGAACTAACACCAAGGCTTGCCACACAGCCACGGAGTTCAGAGATACGGACTCGTTGTATTGTCCCTCAGAGGTCAGATCTACCACAGAAACATTTAGGGATCAGTAGTTTGGAGGTTACGGCCCTCTGAGGAGGAACATATTTAAGTAGGAACCTATTTCAATACTCAGTAGAGATTAATAAAAAATACTTGTTTCATTGTTTGTTGTGTGTTGTTATTTCTTAATCCACTTTATCAACGTTTACGTGGCCTGGAAGTGTCCAACACTAATTTGAAAATAACGTTCCAGAGTGTGTAGAGGAAACTTTTCTGAATCTGTGAGCCACAAAGCAATGCTTTGTAGCTGATACACGTTCTAAAAGGCATGCCATTCCTAATAGCTGTCCTCCCCTGGGCTTTGTACCACCGCCCAAGTGGTACATACCTGAATACATTTCTGAAGGTATCGTTTCAGAAAACAATCTCTTTATAATGTGGACGTCTTTCTTTGTTCTTCTTCTGTCGGCTCAAAGTGGTGGATCCGTTTTTCAAAGGGAAAATGATACGCCAGCAAGAGCGGGTCCTAAATTAAGGTACTAGGTGACTTGTGGATTCTGAACTGATGAGCCATTCCGTTCATTTTCTGGTGGTCCTGGAAAATTTTCAACATAATTTTACTACATTAAACCTATTCTGTCCAACAGTCTAGTGCTGCTGTTTGTGTCCTGAAGATGAAGCAGTTAAATGACCACTGGAAACACAGCTGAGTGAGAAACGTCTTCCTTAATCCTTTCTTTTTTAAAAAAACAAAACAAAACCATAAAAGTAGTTCAAGTTCTCCGTTTTTGTGCTGATTTATCAACAGAGTTTTTATTGTAGCTAGCTTATCTCTAGCTAGCAGGCTGACACAGAGCAGTCCTGGAGCAGCATCTGTGCGTCCTGAAGGACCTGGAGCTGAAGAACATGCTACCACCATAAAATGACCAGGGGAGCTGCACAATTTGACAAGTTGGATGGCTGAAGCTTAGACACCGTGTGGCTGGTAAACAGAAGCACACATCCTTCCTTGCTCAACAAGAGCATCGTTCTCTTGCTGAGGTTAAGGACTTTTTTTTTTCCCAATGCGGAAGAGCATTTTAGCGCAAATATTAAATCATTATTTCAAAATATATGTTCCTAGAAGGGAGGGGCTCGTTTGTATGTAATAATTCCGGTTTCCATGCCACGCAACCAAACATCAGTGAGATCTTTTCCCAAGGAAGCTTACAACCGAGCCTGAAAACGAAGGTGTACGATGGTGCATTGGGTTAACGTGGCAAGGTTTGGGTAGCAGGGGGGCTGCTGGGGTGGCCTCTGTGCGAAAAGCCCCGAAGCTGCCCCATGTTGGATAAGGGCCGGTGTCAGCCGGCTCCAAAGGGACCGACTGCTGCCCAGGGCCGAGGCAGTGAGTGGTGATGTTTTCACCTCTGTGGGAGCAGATTTAAGAAAGAGGGGGGGAAAAGCAGTTGTGGTGTGGTACAGTTGCTTAAAACTACCACAGATGGGCACGCTGTGCAGTATTGAAATGGAAGACATACTTTGCAAGGGGGTATCTAAGCAGGGAAGGAAAAACCCCGATCATTGCCATCCTGGAAAAGCTCAGGACCGTCTCTTCTAGAGTATGATGTTGTTGCAACTTGTTTTCTCATCCCATTAATCAGATTATAAATTAGTGGCAGGAGGCATTTCGCTCGCATCTGGAATATGTTCCTGCTACGCACTCGTGATTGATGGAGTTCATTTCAGGGAAGTCTTTGAGATGGCAGCATGAAGCAGGTGCAGACTGTTGTGACTTCAAAGAAACAATGCATCGTAAATTCTAACCCAGCGAAGAGAGAGAGTTGCTTGCCTGCCACAGAGGTTTTTGCTTAGTACGCCTGATAGACGGAGTCATCTTGACGGGCCTCAGGACATCTTTCAGAGCAGCCAGTTTTGTGCAGACTGTGAAACAAAGGTGCGGTCCGTGATTAGAAACCTTTCTAATTACCTCTCGGTTCAGAGGAGGCGAAGCACCATTTTGAGGGAGCTTGTAAGACAACCTGCCAAAGCTAAAACCAGTGTTTTTATTGCCACTGCTCTCTGCTGGCCACGCCGTCTGATTTGCATAGAGGTGTTCTGTCTGACAGGAGCTAAATGGGGATTTGCTCCATAGCTGTGTTTTCCAAGCTACCAAACCTGAAGGTAGGTTAGAGACAAGGTAAGAAAGTCATTTGTAGTCGGGTGTATGGTGATCGTTATTTGAGTCCTCCTTCCCCTTCTTCTCTTTCTTCTGGATGCCTTTTGTCAGGAGGGTGTTATAAAAGAGCTGTCAGTAGACATACGGTTGTCCTCGGGTGTCTAATCGAAGGGTATATGATCAAAGTTGTGCGTGTTTGTCTGGCAAGAACCACCCTTACTGGTGAACATCCAGTTGGGGACCTTCTGGACATGGGTATAGCCACTACATGTCAAGACCAGAGCCAGTCTTGGGGAGGTCTGATAGATGGTATTGCCTTTTTGTAGGGAAAATGCTTTTCTCATAGAAGATGAAATTAAGCGATGATAATTTTAAATCACTTCATCAGATTGTAAATTAGATGCAGGGCAAGACGTATGTAAGAAGATTGGTGTTTGTTGATTTTAATAGCCTTCGGGATGACAACTTAGGAATGAGAGGAACACGCTAATTAAGGTTGTGATCAGATAACGTCATGTAGACATCGTAGTGGCAGAGAGCAAGAGCAGGCAAGAACAGGCATTATTGGTTCTTACAGCAGCTGCGGTCGCTGCTACTGAACAAGCAGCTAATACCTGATATAAGAACCTTACGTAAAATCCTTCAGCTGTGAGTTACCCATAAAACTGGCAATCCAAAATTACTCCGAATCTGAAAATGCTTGTTCTGCTCTGAGGCTGCGGGCACGTGACCGTCTCTGAGAGCTCCTGAAGACCCTTTAGCGTGATAGGTAGGGAGGTATGGGATTTGGGATATGGGTGGTGCTCGGAGCCAGCGCTCCCATGTTGCCTGCGGATGGTTTGTTGAAACCCATGTTCTGATTTTAGTAGGAATAACTCGGCAGCCTGCGGATCCGACAATCCCTTGGCGCCCCTTTTGTCTGATACACGGGGACAACAAGTGCAAAGGTAGCTGACCTTGACCATAAGGCCCTTAAATCAGCTGTTGGTGACAAAGCAGTGTGAAAACACCGCTGGCTCCATGAGAATATCAAACTGCTGTGTGTACGGTGCTTAAATCTAAAAAAGCCTTTACAATACATGTTCAAAAAGGCTGCAGGGAAAAACAAACAAAGCCTTTAATATAAATTGTAGGTATACAGGCTGCCTGGGTTTGCTGTTTTGTGTACAGGGATCTGAAACACTGCACTCAATTACAGATGCCATAAAAATTTCAAGTAATGTGAGCATCTTACATGAGAGTCTTATTTCACTTGATAAAAGGAGATTTGCTCTCTCTTTAATTACAAGACAATGTGATTGGCTTGGTAATTGTGAATATGAGTCTTAGAAGGTAAATGCCCTCTGGGGATTCTTGTTAGGAAGTCTCTTGCCAAGTACTGCAAGCCATGGGAGGAGGGGTTAATTAATAGCTCAATTAAATCTCTTTCCTTAATATGCAATGATTGGGTTGATACCCCTTACAGGTGCAGTATAGAGTAATACTGGTAGTGATAACGAGTTCCTACTTCTCTAGCGCTCTAGAAGAAGTGCCCTGATTTTTAACAGCAGTCTCTTGATGAACATCATTCGCTTTTGGGGTGGGGAGGACTAGTAATCCCCGTGGGATGACTGGTTCACATGGCATGACATCGCGTTTTAGGTACTTAATTCCTGCGGTTCGCGTGCAAGCTGGTAGCCCTGGATTAGTATTTTAAATCAGTAAATCCATATGAAACATAATGTGTGTTAAATATGGTATCGATGAATGTGCTTTCTCATGAGAAAGGAAAAGTCCTTAAAAGTGACTGAGGTAGGTACAGCCTCCTTCCTGAAGCCTACGGAAGCGCAACGTTTCTGAGAGCCTTTAAACCAGCCTAAAGGGCAACTGTCAAGAGAGGCTCGTGGATTTTGATCCGCCAGACCTGACTACAGTGCTGACTTCAGCGGTGTTTCATAAAGTGACTGGAAGAGATTTCAGCCCCATCCCCAGTTAAGAGTGAAGGGAGTGTTAGTTAGCTCTTTGCAGAGGTGGCTGCAGCGTGGCACACAGCGTCATTGAAGCTGCAGTGGATCAGACAGCAAGCAAGCCAGACATCGGGCGTTTGGCTGCAGCTAAATAATTCCTGGTGTGGTGGGGGAGACGTGGTTCATTCATGAGACTGTGGTGTCTCATGACCTCGCTCAGGGAGAAGGAATTGCATTTCCGAAAGGCGGGGATGTAAGTCGTCAGGAGATTGGGGGTGTCATTGCTTTGCTTTGCTCGCGTTGTTAGGCTTGCAGCTACAAGCTGAAAATGTTCTGGCTTTTTTTCTCTAATGAAGTTATTTTGCAAAAGTAGGTCTAATAATCCCAGAAATACAAAATGCACTGTTCCAGCTTGAGTCATGTTTTATCTTTAAATTTTAATCGCTCAACAAGATTCCGGGGCTGACACATCCTTATTGAGAACATCCTTCTGAATAATGCTCCGGACGAGTAAAGCAGCATCTTGTAAGTCTGCCAGCCTTGTTTTAGAAGTAGTTTTAGAAGTAGTATGCAGATAGGAATGGATGCAGCTACTTTAATCCTAGTGAGGTTAAAGGGTCCTGCAGTGGTCTGCATCTCGTCCCAAGATTTAGCAGTTTCTCCAGTTACTTTTGGCGATCAGACCTTCCAAGAGACTGGCTTTTCAGCAGATCGTTTTCAGATTTTCTGCGTTATTAATTCGGTTGACAAACCGGATTTGGTAGCCAAACCAAGGCAATTGTCAAAATAAATAGCACCTGAAGTATTTTTCTAATGTCAGCAGTGGCGTAACCTTTATCCACATTTTCGTTAGTATTTATGATGCGTAGAGCCAGCTGTTTTGTAATGGGGGCAGATTTGAAAGAACTTAATACCTTTTGGATCATCCCAAATCGTTAATTCAGTAATAGAAGCCTTTCTGGAACAGAACGAGAGATCCTAACGAAGACAAATTGACTTAAAGATTTGGCTAGTTTGGTTGGGGGTGGCTTTTTGAACTATGGAGACGCTTTAAGGAGGCGAAGAGCGTTAGAGGTGCTTATTTTGGCGTCCGTTTGTAGCAAACAGAGGGTGTGGGCAATTCTGCTGGCGAGCCTCGTAGAAAATGGCAGAACTGCTTTCTCAAATAAGCTGACATCCCTGGACATTCTTCTTGGAGACACCCTGTGCAACCCTCACTGACAGCACGGCCTGTGTCATCGCTTTGCACGCAGGACGTCTGGTAGGTGCCCACGTAGGTACCGTTTCTGGGACAAAGTAGCTCCAGACTATAGTGATCAACTGTGTGTTGAGGCTCTAGTGAAACATAATTCAGTCTATTCCTAGTTATGGTCTTACTAAACAGGTGTTAATTCCCGGAAATCTATTCCATTTATGAATACGTAGCACTCACTGCTGCTTACAGATGAGACTGTTTGTCCTGATTGCTTTTTTAAGCCTTAACGATAGCAAGGATGCGATGTCTCACCTGTAACACTGTATAATGGTGTCTCAATGCCTGCATTAAGCTGTACTTGGCTCAATACTGTGAGATCCCGAAGTCTGGCTGTGTGCTCAAGCTTCTTTAGGTACGGGGTTTTACTGGGAGAGAAGTGCGTCGTTTGTTGTGTGCCACAAAATAAATAGCAACAAAGATCCCTTCAAATTCCTCCGCTCCTCAGCCTTGGGAACTATCAGCCGTTTGTGGAAGAAACGAGTTCCTTCAGAGTGAGACAGCAGGCAAAATTTGCTTCGTTATAAAAAGCTTTTAAAATAATTGAACTTTGAGGGGAATTTTTCTTGTCATTTTTATTACCGCTGCTAAGACTGATGAGCTCTGGAGAACAGCGCTATTATTTTGTTACTGGGTATGCCATTAGGGCATTACTGCTGCGGATGTGTTTTGCAGGAAACTGCAAGCTGCGTGCAGTTTGCTCGGTGTGTGTCTTATTACAGCATAGCACAGAACACCAGCAAGGTGCTCAGACTCGTTTGGTGCAGAGCTGAAGACAAACGTTCCTGCTAGGGCATAAGGGCATGGTTTTGTTCTGCAGTCTGATTCTTGTGCTCTTGCTGCACTAAAACTTACATACAAGCAGGTTTGTTACCCGTGAGTATGCAGCCTGAACTGCATGAGTTTGTTCATGAAACCGTTTGAAAAAATGTATAAATAACTTAGAGCACTGAAAAATAATAAAAACCAAACACGTAGGATTAAAGAAAAAAAAAGGGGGCAAGGTTGGGCTATCATTTTAAATAACTTCATCTGATAAATTTGCTATTGCCTTAAGTGTTACATAGATTCTTCCCCACCTCCAGCAAGGGGATTGGTTTGACATCGGGAGGAGTGCGTGTGCGCTTTGTATTTCTTGACTTGGCTGATTGCAGAAGGAAAGTGTAACCTACCCGGCTCAAATATGTCAGAAAAAAGAGTATGAAATGGTAGGAAGTGAAGTGCAGATATATATGTTTCTCCCATTCTTCATCTTGTTCTGTTTTCCTTTGCAGTCGACGCCTTTGCACCTAGCAGCAGGCTATAACAGAGTACGAATAGTCCAACTTCTGCTTCAGCACGGTGCAGATGTTCATGCAAAGGACAAAGGGTATGTAAAATGAATCGATTTATTATCTGCTTGCAGCAGCGCTCTTCCGTTGATCAAGATGAGAAATTATTTCTTTGCTTGACGTTGCAGCATAATCTCAAATAGTTGGTTAATAATGTGACATCTGCTTCAGGAATATGAATGTGTTTAATGATAAGTCAACTTGTGTTCCAGTCCCAATAACAGCTTAATCGTGACTGCACTTGTTTTAAGTTTTCTTCTACACCTTTCGTTTTTTTCAAATCCTTATTCCTTGTTTCCATGCACGGTCTTCCCTGTGAAATCCTGGAATTCCACCATTATTTTAGGAGAGGGGATAGGGAGAAGATGCATGAAATTAATGAAAAATGTGCATTGGAAAATCTCTCTATAATCTTGTTGCCTCTATAATCTTATTACCTTATGGATGTAATTGCAAGTAACATCAATGGTACTCAGAGGCTCACAACTAGAAGCCCTTGGAGCTTCTAGTTGTAACTAGAGGCAACTAGAAGCCTTGATTGACGTAGCCAACAAACAACAAGATATAGTAGAAGCTAAACTATACTTTTTTTTTCAGAATAATTTAACTAGAATTTAACTAGAATGCTAGTTAAGTAGATTACAACAAAAACTGTGCAGCATTCAGAAATCTCGAACCACGTGTTATGCGTTGTTAGCCGAACGTTTCTGTATTCTAAGGTGAATTCTTACAATGGTCTCATAGGAAAGCTTACTTCTAACATTGCAGACATCGGGCTCCTGGTTAAACACGTGCATATCAGAGTTTATAGAGGTGAGAGATTAATGAGAGTGCTCTCTAGCCATCAACAGACCTGAGGCATTTCCCATACCCCTTCCTTCTCTAGTTTTAGAGGAGATTTTAAATTAAGATTTTAGGTTTTTTTCTTTTTTCCCCAAACCAGTCAGTCATAAACGTACTTGTGTATGTAACAGCCAGGTGAGCCCTCTCTTTCTCCTTTTTAGTGGCGTCACATGATTTGGTGGTTTTTCTTTTTTTCTTTTTTCGGTTGTTGGTTTGGTTGGGTTTTGCTCATTTTTTGTTCTCACAATTTAGAAGTAAGCAAACGAGTCTACTGCTCACTTTCCCGATGCTCTTTTTGCTAATTTTGCAATTCTGGGGAACATACACGATATTTTTCATAAATGGTGGAGGGTTAATTATTGTTTTCAGTGTATCACACATTCTGCTTTGTTAAGCCGGAGCTAGCCTAGCTTGTTTGGCTTGAATTAAAATTATTTAGCTCTCTGCAATAATTGTCCCCTTCGCATCTCCCTTTTGAGTGTGTGGCTCTTTTGTTACGTATGTTGTGCTTGTAATGTCATCCTTGTCATTTTCTTCACTAGTATCATTTTTGAGTATGACCTCCTGTAGCATAGCTATAAAAAAATACATAGATCATCTTATAATTTGACTGTAAAAAATGCAGTGAAATCAGGTCATCCCGCAGTTTGGAGCAGCAATTTGCCTGCCGTCTACGGATATTTGTACATTTTCATAATATACCCAGGAGTTAGGTTAGGGTTATCTGAAGAGTTCTGACTTCCACCCAGTGTTTTATATAAACAGGAGTGCACGTTCAGGCAGAAATAGACCACTGACTTCTGCTAAGCAAATTGAATGTGGAATGGGAGTTCTTCCCCCCTTGGTGGCTTCAAGAAAGATCATCTCAAAGGCAATTAATGATAATCCTGTTGGTAGATGAAACATCTGTGGCCTGCTAGGAAAAAACGCTTTAACGTCACTCACAAATAATGTGTTGTTTGGGAATGCCAGGTTTTTCCAGCGGTTTTTGAATCTGAATTTTTAAAGATGTTAATGATTGGGTGTTATTTTGTTTTCTGTTCACCTCTCAGTCGATAGAAAATAACACCTCCTTCAGCAATGCTGCTTGAATAAATTTGTCGTTTGCCTTCTTTCATACAGTGGTCTTGTGCCTCTTCACAATGCATGCTCGTATGGACACTATGAGGTTACGGAGCTGCTCCTTAAGGTAAGCAGAAGGATGGAAAATAATTACTGTAAATTTAGACGTGTTAGGTGGGCTGTTCATACCAGAGTTGAAAAGGAAGACTCCTTTTCTTTAGTATCAGATTTCAAATATCCTGTATGTAATTTCAGAAGTGTAAGACTTCAGATCTATGTGTTTTTTCCCTACCTAATTTCTTTAGAGAGATAGTAAAGTTTCTTTTTTATTATTATTTTTTATTTTTTTCCCCCTCTGGAAAAATCCACTGTACTTAAAAAATAGTTCATCTAGAAATTCCCATTTTGTTGAGGATTCTTTTATATATATATATATATATGTATAGGTATTTTTATAATTCATTTTTTTGTGTGTATTCATATATGAAAGAGAAAAACTAGTAGTTTTTATAATGAAATGAAAATTCGTGTGCTTTTTGTTGTTGTTGAGGGTGATTTCCTACTAATAAAAGGCTTTTTTTTTCCTGTGCTAGCATGGTGCCTGTGTTAATGCTATGGACCTCTGGCAATTTACACCCTTGCATGAGGCTGCTTCCAAGAACCGTGTAGAAGTCTGTTCCCTCTTGCTGAGTCACGGTGCGGATCCCACATTAGTCAACTGCCACGGCAAGAGTGCAGTCGATATGGCTCCAACACCTGAACTGAGGGAGAGGCTGACCTGTAAGTGTTTTCAGACTTAAAACAGTTGTTGGTTAATATAAAGGGATGCTTTTCTTTTGAGGCAGCTTCTTCATGAAGCACGGATAGATGCAGAGCAGCAGAAGAAATACAGATGTGCTCCTCACTTTAAATAAGTAGGTAACCCTAATAGGCCATTCATGATGATGTCTACTTTTTTTTCAGACTTAAAATGTGTAAGGCAAGGAGGCACTGCTGAGTCAGTGACTGTGGGTCATTTTTATGCTAAAAGCCTAATCAAGTCACATAGGAGCCTCTACGCGAACAGGCTCATAGGAACCTGTGAACAGTTAGAGTGACTTCTAGGAGACATACAGCTTTGATGTGCAAGCTTGAAGAGATGAAAATTCCAGCACCTTTTTTTTTGTAGTGTTTGCAATCCTAATGCTGTTAACAACAACAAAAAAATATGCCTCAGCTCCAAATGAAGTGTATCTGCCTTTATTTGCCCTCTTTTTGGGGTTTGTTTTCTCATTGTAAACTGTAAAGATAACTAAATGAGACAAGGATAGAAACAAAACATAATGAAGTTGCAGAAAATATCTTCCCGAAGTATAAATTCTGAACTTGATTATACATGGCTTCAATTGTAAGCTTTTGGTTTTGTCTGTTGAATATAGCAGAATCCCCTGGCAGACTAAGAATGGGATCTTGCACTGCTCAAAATCACGGGTTGTTGTTTGTCAGTATTCTGTAAAGGTGGTAGCACAGAAATGAAAACATGTACAGCAGAAGGCTTTCCTCTAAAACAGAGGAGGAAGGGGTTAATATTTTCCAGCTACTTCTCTACTCTGTTCCAGGCTGGCTTAGGACATTGTGCTTCTGGCTTTAAGCAAGTTAATTTACCATTTTTTAAACTAAAAAGCAAAAATATATTTAAGCTTTGCTTTATTTCTGTATTTTTAGCTTCTGGGTGGGGGCGGGCTTATCCATCTTCTTGTTTCTCACTCCCAAATTCAGACCTCGTCCTTGATAGCCTGTCTCACGTTTGTACATTTTATGGTAAACATTTTTCATCTTTTTCAAGTTGAAAATACTTCTTAACTAAAATGGACTAGTTACTGAAATGATCAAGGTGTGGCACAGAAAATAACAAAATTACCTCTCTGCATTTGCAAAGATATAACTACAATCAAAATCTTCGGAGCCGACTGGCTTCAGATGCTTAGCTGGCTAACTTTCTTTAACAGTGATAGTTTAACGGTTGTATTTAAACAATACGTTCTGTCTTTACCTTGAATTACTTGTAGTTGTAAATCCAGTGACGTTTTGGAAAACCAACCGTAATGCTTTTTTTTTCTGCAGAAAAAAAGCCTGCAGTTGCTGTGTGCTCACTTGAACACAGACATAGATAATTAAGAGATCACATACACATTTAATGTAAAGTGGGTGGGGGATAAGAGGGAGAAAAACTAATGATTTTACTCAGGGAATCACTGCACCGCTTCTTTGGAATACCCTTTTGGTTTCAGGAAACCGTGTTCTTTTCATGTTACTATGCATACCAGGTAAGCCACTATCTGAAGACGTACAGAATACTCTTATTACCTCTTAACTGGTTATAGGTACCTTTCTCAGGTAACGTCTATAAAGGTAACTTGCTACTGAACATTCAATGCATCTCTTTCTCCAATAGATGAATTCAAAGGACATTCTTTACTGCAAGCAGCAAGAGAGGCAGATCTAGCCAAAGTGAAAAAGACACTTGCTTTGGAGATCATCAATTTTAAGCAGCCACAGTCACATGAGACTGCACTGGTGAGATTATAGAGTCAATCCTCGTCTTTTACAATAAATGTGATGGTAGTGCTACTTGAGTGGGTTTATTTTTACATTATGAAAATGTATTCATCATCTGAGATAGAGGATTTGCAATCAAACACTTTATATATTAAATATATAATATGTATTTAAAATATAATATGTATTATATATACTATATTATATATACTATGATAGTATATAATACATATTATATATTTCACCATTACAGAAATAACACCATATAATTTTTAGCACTTTTTAATTATTTTTTATTTTTTTCTAGCAGATCACAGAAACCTTCTGGCCAGAGCATACCTGTCCATGTTTCACTTCTCTTCTGCTTTTTTTCCCCCATTAGCCTATTTTATTGTTGACCAGTTAAGTTTTTGCTGGGACTGAAAAGCTCTATATGGAACATATAGGAATATATTCTTATATGTTCCATATATGAGCTTTTTTCCATATTCTTATATTCATTATATGGAACGTATTATATTCCTAGAGCTTTATTGCATATTTGTTACATAATTTGTAACTGGCTGCATAACAGACTTGCTGTTAGGTTTAATATGTTCAGCACACACTGAAATGGAAGAAGAAACAATTTTCAAAGGCTTGATAAAATAAAGCAGTAGAGTCTTAATGGAACCCTTTGGTATCCCGCTGAAGAAGGCTAAGATGTTTAAAGCCCTTTCCCTCAACTTCCTTTGGGCATTGCATGCTATACTTGTCCTGATATCTTGTTAATGCATTTGGGAATTTACTGCTTTTTTGGTGACAAATAGCAGTAAAATGAAAATTGTTTTTTTCTGATGAGAATAATTTAGCATTATTCACTTGCTCGTGTTTTGTTTGGTGTGTTAAATGTTCAGGCAGAAATATGATGTGTTTTGTTTGTAGGTTCTGTAGTTTGATGTTTAGCAGAATAATTAAGAGATGAAGTCTTTGATCTCAAAGCTCTTTTTCATCTGTGTAGTTGAAATCGTACTTTATATTTACTTTTTTTTGCAGCACTGTGCTGTGGCTGCTGTGCATCCCAAGCGGAAGCAAGTTACAGAATTGTTGCTCAGGAAAGGAGCGAATGTTAATGAGAAAAACAAAGAGTAGGTTTCTGAAATTTTCAACTTTTTTTCAAAGGACTCAGTCATGCTAGGAGCAGAAAACTAATATCTTTTTTTTTGCTCTAGTTTCATGACACCTTTGCATGTTGCAGCTGAGAAAGCCCATAACGATGTCATGGAAGTTCTGCATAAACATGGAGCAAAGGTAAATAGGCTTAAATGCATGTAATTTTTGGCAGAAGGCAAGAGGGAATGTTATATTGGTTAAATACAGTTTTTGTGATAGTTGTTGTGTTTCTTCTGTGTGTCTTGTGCTTCTCATGTTAACCATGAAGGGTGTTTATCCTGAATCAGTACAGGATATTCAGGAACCCCATTTAAAAATTAAGTCTTCTCTCCAAGTAATTGAATATAGCCTTTAGGTGTTTAGATTACTCATTGTTAATGAATCTTCAAGTGCCATGACAGTATCTTTGAAAAAAAAAAAAATTTAAGGTGACGAACTAATGAAAAAGTGGCTTCCATCGTGGTTTGGTGTATTGCTGGATTGTTGGATATATCTTACAGCTAGCTCCTTGCCTGAACTTACAGATACATGGGAAAATTAATATGTTCAGAAAGACATTGGGCTTTCTAGTGGTACAGAAAATGGGGATTAAAGTCATCTAAACTGGAATGATTGTTGTAAAAATAAATAATAATAATAAAAGGACCTGCAAGAATGCAAGTTCACTAGTATCTTGGGCAAATGTAGAAATGTCATGGATGCTATTTGGTTTACGGTATTTCTGAAGGATACTGTTGAAACCATTCTTCTGCAAGAGAGAACAAGCTTCTCTAAAGTTATGTTTGCATGACAGAAGATAAGAGTCCATCTTCATGTGGGTAGCAGAAATGGCTTCGTTCTGCTCTGCTAGAAGAATCTAGCTTTATGGATCTTTACTTAATATAATTATTTCTGTGTGTTGAAGTAGCAAGTTTCAAGACCCTGACTCTGGAAATATTTGCCATCTACCTAGACCTGTACAACAGAATCAAATGCTTTTGAATAACCTCACTGTATAATATAATTGTGAATGTGCTGCTCAGGGACATAGTTCAGTGGTAGACTTGGTAGTATTAATTTGATGGTTGGACCTGATGGTCTTAAGGGTCTCTTCCATCGTAAATTATTCCATGATTTCCTTCCAAGATTTCAAACTTGCTGAGGGTGCATTCAATCCCACTGTCTATGTCATTGATAAAAATATTAAACAGCACTGGTCCCAGGACAGGCCCCTGATCCCCAATCAGGGGGAAGGCCAACATGGCAGATGCCATGATGGATGTCTGTTAGAGACTATCCAAGCAGGATGAAGAGGCAGATGAAATATTCTATAAGCAGCTGGAAGAAGTCTCACAATCGCTAGATCTTGTTCTCATGGGGGACTTCAGCTTACCAGATGTCTGCTGGAAGTACAATATAGCAGAGAGGAAAATTTAGGAGGCTTCTGAAATGTGTGGAAGATAATTTCCTGACACAGCTGCTGAGTGAGCCAACTGGGGAAGGCACCTCTCTGAACCTCTTGCTTGCAAACACAGAAGGGCTTGTGTTGGATGTGAGGGTTGGTGGTTGTCTTGGGCATAGTGATCACAAAATAGTAAGAGTTTTTGATTCTTGGAGAAGCAAATAATGGGGTTAGCAACAAGAGGAGGACTAAGGAAAATCTCCATCCTGTATTGGATGTGTGGTGAAACATAGTGACAAAGGATGAAGAAAAGGCTGAGTTGCTTAATGCTTTCTTTGCCTCAGTCTTTAATAGTAAGACCAGTTGTTCTCTGAGCACCCAGCCCCCTGACTTGGAATATAGGGGCAGGGAGCAGAATGAAGGCCCTGTAATTTAAGAGGAAGTGGTTAGTGACGTGCTACACCGCTTAAATGCAGGCAAGTCTGTGGGACCAGACATGATCCACACAAGGGTACAGAGGGTGCTCACCAAGCCACTTTCCATCATTTATCAGCAGTCTTGGCTATATGGGGAGGTCCCAGTTGACTGGAGGATAGCAAATGTGACACCCATCTTCAAGAAGGGCCACAAGGAGGACCCAGGGAACTAAAGGCCTGTCAGTCTGACTTTGGTGCCAGGGAAAGGTTATAGAGCAGATCATCTTGAGTGCCATCACAGGGCAGACACAGGACAACCAGGTGATCAGGCCTGGTCAGCATGGGTTTATGAAAGGCAGGTCCCACTTCAGTAACCTGATCTCCTTCTATGACAAGGTGACCCACTTAGTGGATGAGGGAGAGGCTGTGGATTTTGTCTACCTAGACTTTAGTAAAGCTTTTGAAACCGTTTCCCACAGCATTCTCCTCAAGAAACTGGCTGCTCAAGGCTTAGATGGGCATACGCTTTGCTGGGTGAAGAACTGGGCCCAAAGAGTTGTGGTGAACAGAGCTAAATCCAGATAGCAAACAGTCAAAAGTGGAATCCTCCAGGGCTCAGTGCTGGCCACAGTTCTATTCTATTCTGTTTTAAAAAACATGTAGATGTGGTGCTTAGGGACATAGTTTAGTGGTAGGCTTGGCAGTGCTGGGTTAACGGTTGGACTTGATGATCTTAGACGTCTTCCAGCCTAGTGACTCTGTGATTCTACTCTGAATATCGCTGTAGCTCTTTGAGCCAGCAGCAGTGCAGGGAGGAAAATTCTCTTCAGTGTCTGATGATATATGACCATTTTGGTTTCTCGACTGAATACATATCCAGGATGAGGAAAATGAAATAACAGAAGGGACTGTGCATGGGAAATGCCGTATAAGGTGGTATCTGCCCATGAAAAGCCTTACTTAAACGCACTTTTAATTTGAGAACTGAGTGCTGCTTTTATGTTTTAGTTTGAGTAATGGACTGACTGTTTATGCACTAAAAGGTGAAGAAACCAGATCTAGAGACGGTGTGATGTGGAATAAAAGCAGTCAAATCTGTTATTTTTAGCTCCTTGCAGATTTGCCTGTAAAGTAATTAAGAACTACAACCTTTTCATTTCAGGCTGCTTATAAGGAGGACCAGCTGAATATTTCTCATTTATTTACTTAGTGTAGCTTGAATGAATTGTCTTCTCAGCATGCAGTAAGGCAGTGCAGCTTGAATATTTTATATTTTGTCAGAATTTAAACTTTACCTTTGAATTAGAAAGGGTGTGTATTTTTAGACCATGTATTGAACAGTTGTTAATCCAGACAGATGTCTTACCAGGTCTGATTTTAAGGAGAGCTTAATCTCTATTTGTATTTCTTTCAGGAATTAGATTTATATTGGCATCTCCTGATTGTCAGGTTGTTTTAAATATCCAGACTGATATTCATTTGGAAATAAATCCTGCTGCATTTAGCCTTAGTGCAAGACATTCTTGGGTTCATTTTAGACAAGTGCTGCATGACTGGTGAGAGCAGATCTGCTTCAAAGTGGAGGTACTACCATTGAAAATGCCCTGCAGTCTAATTCTCTTTCCTGAGGGAAAGAACAGCTTCGTTTGGTGACTGTGTTCCTCTTGGTCAGCTGCAGCCCTCTTTGTCCCAGAAGTGAATAGGAATGTCTTCAAATGGCTGCAGTTTTTCTGCCCCAAGAGTTGATTATTGGCAAAGATAATTATTTGGAGGTGAAAGGAGACCTGCATAAGGCAATATTAACGTTTTCCCAGGTCACAGTTGGTACGGTGTGGGTGTCTTGCTGCTGTTCCAACAGTTTGTTCAGTATGGGGATGTTTAATACAGGAATACCAGCATTACAGAAAATACTATGTTTCTCTTTCTTGGTCTATGCTATGTTCTACATCCACAATTCACAATTCTCATTTAATTCTGCCCTGCATTTCTCTAGACTACTGCTCTTCTCCGTGCCCTTACCAGTAGTGAAAGGTATCTGGTGTCCTAAAACAGATGAGGGTCATCATCTGAACAAAATGAGGAATTTGGGACATCCATCATCCATTTAGTACTTATGAAAGCAAGTTAATTTTTCTTTAAAACAAAACTTTTAGGGGAATCCCATGACAGTGTCGTGAGCTGAGCACGGTCAGAGGAAAGGAGAACTGTTCTCCTAATCAATCTCACTGTGAGAGGGGTTTGTGATCTAAGGATTTCCTACCTCACCGGCCTGTGAATTGTTCAGAGATAGAAAAGATTTTCAGGCAATATCCAATCACAGTCCACTTTATTGATGTGGTAACTCTTAGTTATTTCCTACAGCTTGATATTGCTGTATTGCAGGTATTTATGTATTTTTAACCCTCTAAGGTAATAGATATTGGCTATGTAGTTACCTCCCCCCCAATTTAATTTCATGGAAATACAGTCTTAGCCAGAATGTTTTTTCACTGGTTTTCATGGAAAGGTGGTAGAATTTGCAGGCTGCATTTCAGGTGAGAAAACCTTGAAAAACCTTTGACTGCTACCATCACAAAGATTTCGAGAAGGTAAAAGGTAAAAATGTTTTTTTACAGTAACTGAGTCTATTATGCATGCAGTTCACAGCCTGCAGTCGGTAGGCTTGGAAACAGATAACAGGTTCTCAGTTACTGCAGAGAATACAGAGTAGTTCTGTATTTCATAGTGATTTTTTAAAAAAGGAAAAAAAAGCTGTTGGACATCTGCATTTAAGTTTGGTTGCTAGGTACAAAGTATCTTCTTGAAAGGTTATTTTCTATATTTTTTTTCCATCTTCTTTAAGCTATCATTCTCTTCCTTTCTCTGATACTGAGCCCACGGCAATGCTGCCAGTTATTTAGATTCTCTGTTAGATCTTGACAGATAGGTTTCCATTATTATTACTCCATTTTGTCTGCTTATATACTCTTATATTGGATAGATTTCTATCCACTTTAGCTTAATATTTCTGTAAAATTACAAACAATGGACTGTGTGTATATCTTCTTTCACCACCCCTCTCCCCCACGCCCTTAGAATTTTTAATCTGACATCTTTGTTTTAATTCTTGGTAGTGAGTGTTAATTCCTCCTCTGAGATGACAGATGATAATATCTTTAAAGGTAGAAGATCTCTGAATTTGTTCAGTTAATTATTTACCTCTTTCTCTTGTTCTGTGAGAGTTGTTTTTGCACAAGGTTAATCTTTGTCAGATTTGTCAAGAGCTTGATCGCTATTTCAAGTGTGGTTTTGGGGACCCTGTGTTTTGTGTTAGCCATGCAAAGAAATAACCTGTCTTTTTAAAGACAGAAAAGCATCTGCAGAAAATTATCTTTGCATTGGAGCGTTTATGTATTTTGTCATTTGGTTGTGTCAGTTGCAGCACAGATAAACTTGTATGCCAAGAAGTTCCCGTTACTGCTCTTCTTACTGAGGGCATAGACAGGTGCAGGCTTTTATTTCTAATAATGTTTTATATCGTTGCTGCTTTTTCAGATGAATGCACTGGACACGCTTGGTCAAACAGCATTGCACAGGGCTGCTCTAGCGGGTCACTTGCAAACCTGCCGGCTCCTGCTGAATTATGGCTCTGATCCCTCCATCATCTCTTTACAAGGCTTCACAGCAGCACAGATGGGAAATGAAGCAGTGCAACAGATACTAAGTGGTAGGCCAAAATGAAGGCTTGGATATTTGAACTTCAGCTTCTCCCTTCCTTTTAAAGCTGTGGATCTTATTTCTTTTTCAATGCAAGGGACTTAATATAGTTTGTTCACCCCTCCCTTCTGCCGTTACGCGCACACATCTACGTTGTTCTGTGTGATGCTTTTTTAGGAAACAAACTCACAGCTGCTCGATTCAGAGATTTTGTGCAAAATGGGGATAAAATATCTTGTGGATTTATATCATGCTGTTGTATGGGAATATTAAAGGAAGTCAGGTCAATTTTTTTATTATTTTTTTAATAACAAGTTCCAAGGAAACTGAAATATTGACAAACATGAGAACCCTTTTTCCGCTCATCAGCTACCCTTCGGGTACTCCATACTTAGCAGTCAAAAGCAGAATGTTACTTGTGTTTTACAGAGTGGGAACAGAGTCCTGTGGGATAAAGGCACTTGCATCAGATATAAAAACAACCTAAGTATTTATGGGATCAATAATTAGAGGGTGTGATGCTTATGGTTCTCTTATAAAAGATCCCAGGGTTAACAGTTCGGGGATTTTTTTCTAACAGCGTGACCACTTCCTAAAGAGAATTTCTGGTCTTTGGTTCCAGGCCCCTCACCAGCTTTGTAGCAAGTGCAGAGTGCAAAGGCATTAATTCAGGTGCTGAAATGAGCACGTTTAATTCTGGCTGTGCAGCGGGGCCTCTTGCAGTTTGCTGAAGTAGACAAGAAGGTGCTTTTGAACTTCATCAAAACTTTGAATTCATCCCAGTGAACGCATAGGTTTTTTGAATGCAGAAATGTCATTCTTACCATACATACATGGGATTAGCAACACATTGAAATTCCATTTGGCGGAATGATGTCAGCTCTAGAGCCTAAATCTGACTGGTTTACACTAAAACTAAGGCTCCTTATTCAGCTATTTAGGCAATATGAACTTGAACTTCACTTTATAAATGCCAGCAGACATCTTCCTAGTTCAGAAAGAATTGAGCACAAGTTAATATAATTTAATAACCCTAAAACATCTTCTTCTGTATGTAGAAAGTACACCTGTGCGTACTTCTGATGTGGATTATCGGTTGTTAGAAGCATCCAAAGCAGGAGATTTGGAAACTGTGAAGGTAGGTTTGAGCAACTCCTATAATTTTTTCATTTTATTGTTGTGCAAGGCTCACGAAAGCCTCTGCTACAAGGGTTGTGGCCGTAATGCCCAGTGGATGATAAATCATAGAAAACGTGAAGGAAGATCTCTTCCTATTTTTTTCTGGTAAGCTGGGCATTGAGATGTGCTGAGGTGTTTCTCTGAGTTGTGAATTCTCTGAGAATTACCGCTCATACAGCCGTAATTCCGTGATAAGAACCCTGTGAGCCTGAGGATCACGGTTTAGTAGAAACAAGCCTTAGGTGTGTGATTCAATCAGAAGGCAAGCAAACAAGTTAGCAGGTAACAGACTTAATGTTTTAAGCCATCCGTATCTGAAGAAGATTAACAGTCATGGCATGGAATGCCAGCATCACAGGAAGGTTTGATCTTAATCTTTCATACTTGATCAGTGGACAAAATAGCCTGCAGATAGACCATTCTGCACACAGTCTCACCTTGAACTTCAACGCATCAATATTAATGTGCATTAATATCCAAACAGCACCCGTTTTTTGCACCAGCAGCTCTTTTGACTGCCAAATTAAATATTTCTAGTTTTAGGAAGACAGCATGAGACAGAAATGGTGGCTTGTCTGGAGAAACTTATGTGGGCTTACGTGGCTTGTCTGGAGAAACTTCCTTAGCGCTTGATAACTCATTTTTACCTTCTAATATGTTATGAATGTCATGCTGCTTCAATCATTTAAGAGCTATTTGTTAGAAAAGTACTTTCAGCCGTACATTTAGAGAAGCTCTATTTTTAATTCTGTTTATATGGAAAGAAATTTCCTGAAACTTAACTTCTAAAAAACGGTAGATACAAATAAATGGACCAAGTTTTCTGTTAGGGTATTTGATGGGGGCTAATTCTTTTTGTGTATTTTCTAGTGACTTCGTTTTTTGTGTGTGTGTGGTTTTTTGGGGGGGGTTGGGGGTTGTTTCTTTTTTAGTTCAGTAATAGATGTTGATTTCTTCTTTTGTCTTCCAGCAACTTTGCAGCCCTCAGAATGTGAATTGTAGAGATTTGGAAGGCCGTCATTCGACCCCACTGCACTTTGCTGCAGGATATAACCGTGTATCAGTGGTGGAGTATCTGTTGCACCATGGGGCAGATGTGCATGCCAAAGATAAAGGGTACGTTTTCATTCCATTACGTGTGCCAATGTTTTCTGTCAGTGTGAGATTTCTAACCTCTCTGTTCATTTGGGTTCAGATTTCGGCAACCATCATATTTTTTCTCTTGAAAAGTTTTCTTTTTTCTTCTTATTCTTCATTGTTCCTGACATTCGTTGTAGGGAGACCATGGACTATTAAAGTTACATTTAAGTTTCTGGCAAAGCCACAGTCAAACACATACCTGGCCAATGTAATCCTTGATCCTTCTCTTCCCCCTTTTGTCTACTTCAGAGACGTTTGCTGTGCTTAAAAGCAGCCTCTCAGTTATTTCGGGTGATAAATTAGTTTTGAATTGCCTGAGATAAAATACCAGGGTCATTTCTCTAATTCTGTCAGTTAGCTTTTATTATTAACCAGTTATTTATTCAGTTAAATGAGATAAATCATTTACACTTTTTTTTCATTAAAAAAATGTTTTTTTTTCATTATTTTTTTCATTATTTTCATTCCAATACGTTGGGCTTCAGGGCAGGCTAAAACATGTCCAGTACTGAATTTTTAGGCTCTCCCTTGAAAGAAATATTTGGGCATCTTTCTGTGCTATCAGCTGTGCTAATGAAGTACTAATAACCGTACTTCAGATCTGTTGTATAGCTGTACACTTTTTCTGAAATTTACACTCAAATATTCAAAATCGGAATGTAATGATTCTTGCAATTCAGGTTTTTTGCTGCTGTTGACAGCATTGAAGTTGCTTGTAGCACTAGCAACATCGGTGCTTGTTAAGCATAAGTCTCCTGTATGGGGTGTGAAGAAGGATCGTTATTTTCATTTCATTGATATTTTCATAGCAAGGAAATAAAGCCATGAAAACTGGAGACTGAAAGAGGCAGATTACTGTCCGGTGGGAGTGGGTATTTTATCTACTGGAATTCTGTATGATTGCATGTTGTTCATTGTCTGTAGCTATTAAAAACACTTTCTCTTTGATCAGTGGCTTAGTACCCCTGCATAATGCCTGTTCTTACGGACACTACGAAGTGGCTGAACTCTTAGTGAGGCATGGTGCTTCTGTCAATGTAGCGGACCTGTGGAAGTTCACTCCTCTGCACGAAGCAGCTGCAAAAGGAAAATATGAAATCTGCAAACTGCTATTAAAAGTATGTGATCTGGAGTTCTCAAATACCTCTTTATACGTGTGTACATTCTGGTTTTTGCTGGAGAATAGGAATCAAAGTTAATTGCATTCGGTGGGTTCTCGATGGTTCTTTCAGTATTTTCATTGTACAGTTGTCAGATAGTTGGTACAATCTCTGTTCACTTACAAAGAATCATGAGAATGGTTACTTTTTCTAGGAGGTTTATTAACTTGCTCTAGCATGGCTTGCTGCTACTACTAGCAAAGTATGACGAGACTCTCAAACTGGAAAAAAATGAATTTGTTTTTAAAAAAATACACAAACCCTTACCCTATTCGTCCCTTGCTGGAACAGTTCATGCAGTTAAGTGAAACTTTGCAAATAGTTGTGCAAGAGCGTGTTACGTAGCAGTAAATGAAGGTGGGTTTTACATGGTGCCTGACATATAAAAGATTTTGAATTGTTAATGTATAACCTGCCAGGCTTCTGGAGGAAATGAGGATTAATGTACTGTGGATTCGTTATAATCAGTAGAAGCTGAAAGTCAGCATTTAAAATATGAATAAGAACATGGGCAGTCTTAAAAGGTTCTTCCCCTTGCGCTGCTTTTTCTTTTACTGCCGCAAAGCCCCACTGCGTCTCACCTATCTCATCAATTATTTCATTTGATTACCCAAAAAACATTTGGAGGGATAGCACATGAGTGTGAAACACGTCTGCAGTGGGAACCAGAAGGTATTCAGAAATACCTGTGGAGTAGGCACAGGGATGGCCCTGGTGGTACCACCTGAACACCAGAGTTAGCTCAACCTGTAGGAGCATTCACAATCCGTCAAGCATAGTGTTGCTTCATAGGCGCTGGAGGTCTCTGGAGTTTTCTTACCATTTCACTGGGAACACAGCCACCTTTTGTGTTCAACTTGAAGGGTCTTGAATGAATGTACCACAGGAAATACAGAAAATGATGAAATCTTTCTTTTAGAAATCACTCTTTCTTTTCAAGACCTTGCTTAAAATGATGCCTTTGTTTGCATGTGTGTCTTTGAAGGAGTCTGAGAAGATACTACCTCTTCACTTAGATATTTATTCTGGAAAGTATCTGAATAGTTCCATTATTGATGTATTTAAAATGAAGGGATCTAAGCTTGAATTTGGGAGAAGTTATTGCAATTTTTTAAAGGCTTTGTGGAAAAAAAAAAAAGTTCATTTCCCAAAAGCACTAGAAATGTGGAGTTCTGTGTAATCAATACTGTCCCTTTCTGTCCCTTGCTGCTTACCCTTTTCGCCCTGAATGTTGCTGTAATCCTTGTAAGTACATGGCAGTTAATTCCTTCTGCTCTCCCCGTGCACAGTCATTCTCTGAGGATCATGTTAGCACATCTTTGCCAGCATCACCAGTGAGAAATGGCAGGGTAGACTTGCTGGTGGGGGTTAGGCCACTGTGCTTGATTATTCTGAAGGAGCCAGCCAGAGAACTACAACACCAGCAGCTGCCCGTGCCTTATCTGTATTTGTTTTTCCCACTGCTGCTGGCAGTGAAAGAGAAGAGAGCTGTCCTCCCACAGAATTGTACGTAGACATGACTCACGCCATATGCTGTAGATGTTTGTTCCCCTCCTCACCCCACGTCCCAGCACTGGGTTCTTATCAGGGACAGGTTTGCGGGTTTTACTAGCACAGGCACACCGCAACCGTCTTCCAAATCCACTTTCTCCACTGTCCCCCCTAAATGTTCTCTTGACTGCTTTGCAGGACCTGTAAACTGCTTAGGATGGTGCTGCTACATAACAGAAAGCGTAGCAATGAGTACTTTTCTAGATACTATCTCAAACAAGTGCCTTTTGCTAGCGGCGTGGTGTTTAGTGACCTGGCCTGACTTCACAAGCTGAGGATGGCATTCTGAGGAAATACATGCGCAAACCAGTTTGAAGGAGTAGGGCAGGGCTGATAGCAACAGGTAAAATACCAGCAGGTATTACTAGCAAGGCAAATACCAACGGGTATTTGCAATGTGAAGCTTTTCTTTAGCATCTGCTGTGGCATTGGGATATGACTGTATGCAGGGTGTGTTCCTGAAGCTCCTTCAGTTGCAAGAAGGACACTGGCAGCTCTCACAGAGCACTCCCGTTCCTGCCTGCGGACCTGAGATTCATACAGGTGTGCTGCAGACCAACACGCCAGGCTTTAGCTCCTCAATTTATTGTATACCACTGTGTACATACGAACATAAGCAGTTGCTACTTCATGATGGCAGATTGGCAAAATGCCTCACTTCCGATCCGGTGCCACAAAATAATGATGTGCTTACGTGTGCTGCTCGTGGTGGTGACAGTAGTATTCCCCTTTGCTCCTTGCAGCACGGAGCTGATCCTACAAAAAAGAATCGAGATGGGAACACTCCTCTAGATCTGGTGAAAGAAGGAGACACAGATATCCAGGACTTGCTGCGAGGAGATGCTGCTTTGCTCGACGCTGCCAAGAAAGGGTGCCTGGCACGAGTGCAGAAGCTGTGTACTCAAGAAAATATCAATTGCAGAGACACCCAGGGAAGAAATTCAACTCCACTACATCTCGCAGGTGGGTGACTTACCAGCTTTCACAGAATCAAAGAATGATCAAGATTGGAAGGGTCCTCTGAAAGTAATCTGCTCAAACCCCTCTGCTCAAGCAGGAACGCCTAGAGCAGGTTGTCCAGGAGCATGCCCAGGTGCCTCTTGAAGATCTTCAAGGAGGGAGATGGTTGTTTGGTTTAGCTCCCCTAATGCTCAGTTTCTTTTCTTGTGTCCTTTCTACAGCTGGTTACAACAATTTGGAAGTAGCTGAATACCTTCTCGAGCACGGTGCTGATGTTAATGCCCAGGACAAAGGAGGATTAATACCCCTGCATAATGCAGCATCCTATGGGGTAGGTACAGGTACTTTTGCTGTGAGCAGACCAACGGAGAACTCATAAAAAAAACATATTCAAAGCTGGTTATTTTGCAATTGCCTTGCTGTGAACAAATTCAGCCTCTGATGGCATCAAATACTTGTTGGGCCAAGCTACTATTGTGAATCCTGTTTGCAATCCTGTAGATCTAACTAAACAGTGCAGATTCAGGTTTAGCACTTTGGAAAGATCGCTAGAAGGTAACCTTTATGCAAGCAAGCGGATGCAAAGCATGGAAAAGCGTTAAATCTGGGGTGACTGCTGAATCAGGCAAGATCTCAGGCTGGTGCTGAAAGACTTGTATGAAAGGAAGATGGGATCATATCCAGGCCAGGGCAGGGAAGTGAAAGTCTGTTACAGCTGCGCTCTGGCAGGGAGCTGCTGCCAAGCAGGACGGGCAACGAGTCTGCGGCACAACCCAGGGGTGCTATCAATCTGTGATAGGAGGGTCAGCTTCCACAATAGACAATGCTGAAAGGCTGCTACCAAGCTTGCAGTATGAGTGTTGCCCTGGGGGACATATCTGCTGCAGTGGGGCTGCAATAGGTGATTCAAACCATTTCGGATGAGGCAGGCCCTCTTTTCTCCATCTGTGCACGTGCTGCTTGCACAGGTGCCTGATAGATTGCTTGTAAACAGACCTTAATTGTGGATGAGGTGAGAAAGGAACATCTTGCAAGCAGTTGTACAGAGATGGTGCATGAGAAGATCCCAGGAGCATGGTTATGGTTAAAGAGAGGACATGAAGCTCAAAAACCAGTGTTTTTGATGGTCTAATGATATGCTTTGTCTATTTCTTCATGGCTGTGGCACGAGAAGAGCAAAACGTTGTAGAGGTGATCTTAATGAATCCACAATTTGCTTTCTTTGGATAGCCACATGGAAAAAAGAAAAAGAAGTGCAGTGTTCGCCTCGTTTCTAAGCAGAATGTATCAGTAACATACAGCACGCATCATTTGCATTGATTCAGTCTGGACTTCCAGTGTCCTAAAAGCAAAAAGTTCCAAATACTGGTTGAGAAATGCCACACAGAATGCTTTTATGCTGCTGGGTCCTAACACCAAGCAATATTGTTCATCAGCATCTACCATCAGTGCTAAACGCCCAGGACATTGCTCAGATGCAGAGATACATTTTGATGTGATGACTGTGCTCTTTTAGAGCACAGCAAACCAAAGCCCATGTTCTAAGTGAAGGTAAAACATTCCTTACTGGCACATGGCAAAATTAAATTGATTCAAGCTGACAATCATAAAAAAAATCATAACGCCAATCTCATTTGGTTGCCTTGCTTCCTGTAGGAAAAGTGACTGAGGCTGTTTGGATGCTCTTCTGTCTGCTTTTCCTGTGGTGCCCCACGCTTCTGAGCTGCCATCAGCCCATCCAGATCTCTTTAGTGGGAGGCAGAGAGGAGGAGAGTACTGGTTTCAGATGTTCATTGCTGGCAGGTTTCACAGACGAAACCTTTTCCTCATAAAGTATTTTCAGTTCTCCCACCTGTGCTTCATGCAGCATGTCCCTCAGTAGGGTTTCATGTCATGTGGCAGGGAAGACACAGGAACAGCAATTGCTTTAAAAGTCTGGAAGACAGGATAAATAACATCAGCAGTCTTTTCAAACCACAGTTATTCAGAGAGTTAGCTTTTTCCTAGACCTGCTGAGAGTCACTTAATTGCTGTTGAGAGGGAGAATGAAATCCATTGGCAAAAGCATTTGTGCTTCTGCTTACTAAGCTGCGTGTTTCATGCTCCTGCCTACTCACTCTGACTACCTGCTTTTTTATTTCTAAGCTATATTCCACAAGTAATTTTAGTGGTCAAAGAGAGAAAAAAAAATATTCTCCAGTTTTCTGTTTTCTTATTCCAACACAGGAAACTTCGGAGATGGATATTGATGGAAGCGTGAGGTTGTAAGCTCGTAACTTTTATAGCCCCTGTAAAATAGCTGTCCCCTTACAACATAGTGAGTTTTGTCAATTACATTTCTCTCACAAAATATGACTGGAGAAAGAACAAGTTTGTGTTGCCTTGGGTGGGTTCAAGGTCCTGCAAGAAAGACAGCTCCATAAAGCTCTGCATGCAAACATCTAAGTGGTGGCTCAGCAGTGTAACATGGTGGTGGTTAGAGCTTCTAGTGATGTATCGCAAATGTTGCAGCACCATAAATGTATGTTTCCAGTTCGAATCTCTACAAATGCTTTGAAAGCCAAGTCTATAGGTTTTATGCTGGATAATGTACCAGGTCTGATCCTGCAGCCGGCACCTGCTGCTTAGCAGGTACTTTGGGTGATTTGGCACAAATACAATCCTGTGCCTGTGCTTGATCCCGTATGTTTTATCCGTCTCATGTTGATTAAGCTGTTCTTGTGTTTTCTAGCATGTGGATATCGCAGCGTTGTTGATCAAATACAATACGTGTGTAAATGCAACAGACAAGTGGGCGTTCACACCACTGCACGAAGCAGCACAAAAAGGAAGGACGCAGCTCTGTGCTCTGCTGTTGGCTCACGGAGCAGATCCAACCATGAAGAATCAAGAGGGTCAGACACCACTAGACCTGGCCACAGTAAGTTCTCTCTGCTCGCTGCAGACTACTCTGGCAGATTTGCTCGGCATATTAAATGGATTTCTGTGCCTCCGTGGCATCAGCGGTCCCCAGTTTTCACTGTGTTGATGTAGAAGGGAATGAACGTTTCCAGGATGTGTGTGTTTGTGATTTCTTTTACCCACGGGTCCATTCTGCTTTCTTTAGCTGAGACTTTAACGTGGTTTGAGATTTAAGGTTTCCCTCTGCTTTCAAATTCACTCCTGGGATCTGTCTTCTCATTGCCAGAAGTGAAGCTATCTGAAATGTCCCCAGTGATAGTCAGTCTGTGCACTGTTGGTAATTATTTCTTTGAACGCAGAAGGAAAATGAGACGAGGCGGAATGGGGTCATTTAGAGGATGATTATGTTCAGTGCCTGCATGTTACCTCGGTTCTTTTTTTGAAGAGCTCCAAAACAACATCCGAAGATTTGTGGGTGGCCGTCAAACCTTTTCTAAAACTGGCACCTGACATTTTCTTGTTAGCAGCTGGTTAGAAAGCCTAGTAAGGTTGGGTGAATATGTATGTCCCAGCTTAAGCATTCGTAATGGCATTGATACTGCAATCAAACTGCATGCTGTGGCCAGTTCTGGTGCAAGAATCTTTTAAAGGACGTTGATTCACTTAGGCAGAGTTCAAGATAAATCCTCCACAATAGTCTGAGCTCTGGGAAACTAGCTTTGTGATGGGAGATGCAGGAAACGTATTTGATTTCTCTGTGGGAAAGTGAAGGTATTCTTAATCATGTTCTTTAAGGGCCTGCAAAGAGGAAATCCTTGAAGAATGAGGGTCTGGCTTAATTTAGTCAACAAAGCCATTTTGCAATCCAATTTTAGCCTAATTTATACTTGTCCTGTAGCCCTTGTCTTTGTTTGTTTGTTTGTTTAAACGCTGTCAGGGTTTATTATAGCAAATAACACATTGCCATAACATACTGTGGGAACGGTGGAGTTTTTCCATTGAAATTTTGTTCCAGTGCAAAATGCTCGACTAGGAATCGAGACCAACAGAGAAATGGAGGTGGCATTGCATGGCCTAGGCTGCAGAGGATTTCCGATGCAATTGCTGCATTGCTGTTCCTGGCGAAGTCACGCTGCCAGAAGGGAAATTAGATGAACTTTCTTGCACGGATTTAGAAATGGAAAACTCGATTCACGTGTCTGAGCAATGAATCAGAATGTTCTTGCAGCCATGAATTCCCAGGTTACAAAAATTGGCAATTTCATTTTTAACTGGGGGAACAGAGTGATTAATTTAAAAAAATATAAAAAAAGAAAGAAAAACTCTTTGCAGAGGTCAGTGACCTGCGGTGTAACAGCACCTCACGTTGAATGATTTTGTGTTTTTTCAGGCTGATGATATCCGAGCTTTGCTGATAGATGCGATGCCTCCAGAAGCTTTGCCTACGTGCTTTAAGCCTCAAGCTACTGTTGTTAGTGCCTCCCTGATCTCGCCGGCATCTACACCATCCTGCCTCTCTGCTGCCAGCAGTATTGATAACCTCACTGGGCCGCTGGCAGAGCTAGCAGTAGGAGGGCCATCAAACGCTGGCGATGGAGCAGCAGGAACTGAAAGGAAGGAGGGAGAAGGTGCATTTGCTGCTGGACAACTTTGCATTGCCAGAAGTACAGTAGTTTAGATTCACAACAGCTCTTGCTCTATCTGAAAAGTATTTCTGATTAGCCAGAGAATACTTCACTGCCCGGACTGCTGTCCACGCTGTAAAGTGTCTGATGCTTGTTCTGTTTTCGTGTGCTCCGTCAGGAAGGTTGTTGGCTATTCATCTGTTTGCTATTGGTGATTAGGTGTGAGTACAAAGGCAGATCTTATTAGGTCCCCAGATGTATGTTGTTGATTTTATCCAGAAATCCAATGAAAATCAATTTGATGGCAGAATTACGATCGTGAAAGCTGGGGGATTTCATTAAGGCTCTTTTAAACCTTTTGATTAGTAATCTAGAATACATGATCTGGCTGATTACATATAGCAAAAATACACCCAGTCTTCCTTTCCTTTTCCTTGCAAGACGTACCTCTGCCACAGATAATTTGTGCTTTTTATTATTTCATTCTGAGGGAGGGAACAGTGATAAACTTTGCACAGAGGTTTCACACAATGGAAGTGATTTATTTCTTATTGGCATAGAAAAGTTGACTGTACAAAAAATCAGACTGGAATTTTAGGAAAAAAAGAGATGGCTTATTTGTTTGTTTATGTAAATTCAGGTGCTTGGGATAAAATGACTTGTTTTTCTTATTACAGTTTCTGGTCTTGACATGAACATCACCCAGTTCCTGAAAAGTCTGGGTCTTGAACACCTTCGCGACATCTTTGAGACAGAACAGGTAAGTGGCAAGTGTTTTTTATGTTTTAAAGGTAGACTAAGCTAATAAATAAACCTTATCCCTAATTTAAAAAGAATTGGCAAATGCTTTTCAGTGAAGCAGAGATGAGAATCTCTGAGGCTCTTTGATTCAGGTATCAGCGGTTTTCACTTCCTTAAAAAATTGATGACTGCCACTTTCCCAAGTTTACGTTGCTTTAAGGTATTTGAGGCCTATTCTTACGTATGTTTCTTAGATTTAATGTGTTACAGTTCAATAGATTTTTTGTGTGAACAAGCTGGATGGACACTGGTGGAAGTGCAAGGTACAAGTGCAGGAGACTGGATTTGATGGTGTGTTTTTTCTCAGGCCTCTGCTGCTAATCTTTTATGATGGGTCAGGAAACAAGTATTTGAAATGTAATGCGTTTCAGAAAAATCTCCAGATGTTTCCATGAAATCTTACAGAGGCATCTCCCCAAAGTGAACGTGTTGTTATAACACTTTTTCTTATGCTTAAAGAAAAGGGCCTATGCTTCGACTTGGAACTGGTTATTTGAAGAATCAACCAACCCCAAAACAACCTGTATTCTACTTGTTTTGTTATTTTTCACATCCTTCTCTTGCCATGCTGCTTTTGTCCTGCGTTTGCTTCCTTTACTCCTAACCTGTTTTTAAGATATTGCCCTGCTAGTAAGATTTAACAATGTAAATTAGGTTCATCATTCTGAAACCGTTTAGCTCCTCTTGTTGGTTTTTCTTTCTGGTGAAATTAAGCTTGTCATCCCAAGCACTGCACTACCTGCATGTTCACCTCAACTTGGCTCTAGCCTCATATCCATATTGGGTCTGTGCTGGTGCTGCCTAACACCTCTGTGTTTTCTGTATTTTTTTTTATGTTGTGCATGTGATGAATGTCTTCAGAGGCTTTTCCACAGCAATCTCATTAGAGGTGTTTCTGCTCAATTGGACAGATGCTCAGGGTAGCTGTAATTCCTTGCTTGAATTGCTGTCCTTTGGATAGTGATGCTCAGTTTGTGGTGTTGATGTCTGCAAGTCCAGTTGTGCTAACAATCTAGCTGCTTTTGAACCAAGTTGTATGGGTTCCCATTACCTGCTGAGCTTCCAATCCCAGTTTAATGTATAAATTTCGAAGTAGACTTTATACAGTTATCTCCTTCATGTTAAATCTTCTTGTGTTTCACAGAATCACCTTGGCACAGGATTGCTTTATAGCACTAAAAAACACGTATTACACCTATCATTACAGTGATTATGTCCTGCTCTTCTTAACTTAAAAAAAGAAGTTTATCTGACAGCACATTTTATTACCTTTCTGCTTCCACCAATAATCTCCATGACCTTGACGTTTCACACCGTGTGGATGTAGTTGTGTATTACAACAGAATAGTCACGCCTGTCCTCGCAACGCTATTCCCCAGAGCAGTGGAATACTTGAGCATGACTTAGCACGGCAGACTCACCGGCTTAATGCACGTGTGGATATCTATACACACAGTAACAGTCTACACCACAGCATGCTGATGTGAAACACGTTTAACATCTATTAGTAAACATGTAGTGTACTTGTTTCTGTTTGTGTAGTGAAAATTTAGAACCACACTAGAAGGTGAGACCTTGAGGGCTTCAGAAATATTCTCGGGATTTGACTTGTGCTAGCATCTCCGTGCATCCTGTTTCTACATAAGCAAAAGTGTTTTTAACAAGCTCCTGTGAAAACCATCTCTTGTTAATTGCTGTAAGAGAAGTAAAAGTTCTACAAAAATTTGATCTGTAGCTGCTGCGTGTGGTCCTGTGATAGGGAGAGGCTTGCCAGAAGGTGGCAGCAATAAGGAGAGCAGTAAAACATTATATATATATATATGTGTGTGTGTGTGTGTCACTGTCTTGGTTGAAGCATGAATACACTCTGTTTTCTGAGCTGATGTGTCTTTAGCCTTGGGAATCAGGCAGGTGATTTGTGTGGTCTTTCACCTTTCCAGATAACCCTGGACGTGTTGGCAGACATGGGACACGAGGAGCTTAAAGAAATAGGGATTAATGCCTATGGACACCGCCACAAATTGATAAAAGGTGTGGAGAGACTTCTAGGAGGCCAGCAAGGTAAATACGACGCTTTCACTTGTTAGTCTAATTGCAGCATAGAACAGGCTTCCAGCAGTCATCTGCTGTAAATGTAGGCTTCAGTACCAGGAACCAAAAGAATCTGGGTTTGGGAAAAATGTACCTGCTGATAAGCCTGATGGTTCAGTGGCTTGTGACAGGTAAAGAGTATATGGGGTTGATAAAGGATGCTTGCCTTCCCTGAGAATGTGCAGCCCCGAGGGGGCTGTGGAAGCTGTGACCATTTGCAGGGTCCTGTTTGACCGAAGAGAGGAGGGAACTTTGGGGTTGAATTGCCCTACATACCTACCCACAGGCTGGCTGTATCCTGAAGTGTGGGCTGGATGGAGGTCTTTGCTGCTCCACACTTCTCAGGTGTTTCTCTTGAAAGCACAGAGGAAAATCCTGTTGTCAGGCATGCATTTTCCTTCTTTGTTTTAAAACTAGTTGTTTTTTTTTCTGCTAGCAAAAGTGCTTTATTTTTTCAGGGTTATGTTTCTGCCTTGTACTTACTTTGCATTTCCTGCTCTACTGGGATCATATCTGCAGAAAAATGATGATGCTGAATAGAAAAAAGCCTAGTATTGTTTTCTCCTGTTGATTTTTCCTCCTTTAATTTCTTCTCTTTGTAGGCACCAATCCTTATTTAACTTTCCACTGTGTGAGTCAGGGGACCATTCTCCTTGACCTTGCTCCGGACGATAAGGAGTATCAGTCCGTCGAAGAGGAGGTATTGCAAATATCTTTCTTGGTGGCATTTTTCTCATCAGCTAATCCATAGAGCTAAAGCATGCAACACATGTTGGAAGTGATAAAATACGCTGTGGTGAATTGCACAGATCTGACATGGAGTTTAGAGTGGTTTTGTTTGTTTAATTGATACCGATTATGGATTTTTTTTGCAGTTTCCTGCCTTTTTTGTTTTTAATAAGCAGTGTGGTTGCTCACCTGCTGCTATCATAATTCTGCTTCGTTCATGTTGTGTTTTGGGTGTCATCTCACAGCTAAGGTTTCCACAGTTTGCCAGAGAAAGGCAGGCCGTGAGTGAAGACTGTGGGCGATGAAGGCCTCACAAGCTTGTAGGAATTCCCTATGCTCAGGTTGTGTCTGCGTCTGAACCAGCTTTTTTTCTCTTGTCTCATTGCCTTCACTGTTTATATGTAGTTTTTATATGGAGTTTTTTTAAAAAAAAGTCTGGATACTCGTGGTTGCTGCCATCTTACCACGGAATAGTTTTCATTAGTAACTCTGCAGTCTGGAGTCTGTGCAGATTTGTAGTGTAAACATGTCTGACAGCAAGTGTCGTGTGTTTACCAGAGTAAATTGGGATGTTTATTTGAGTTGTTACTAAAGGTTGTTGCTGTGGCTATAAATACCTCTGGAAAAAAAAAAAATAGAGCTGTTGAAATTCTTGTGAGCTGCTATTGACGTAAGAAAATTTACAGTGCAAGCCTTTTCCTGCCACTAAGACATACAGACTGTACACTGGAAACAACGTGTATTACCACTAGAACATAAACACTACAACACTGTACAGTGGAAACATTTGGTATTACTTCAAAATGATCACCTTGTCTGTGCATGACTTTTTGATTTTTTTCTAATCTAAAGGAGGTTTGGATTAGGTTTCCATTTGTATCCGATTTTGATAGCAAGTGCCAATATTCTCCTCTTTCCTATCTAGATTACAATTACACAATCTTTTTAATAGCAGCATCCAACTTCTCAGACAATATTGTGGAATTGTGTAGTGTGTTGACTGCCTGAGAAATAAGGGCATATCTCAGGTTAAAACTGATGTCTTTTTTGGACACCTTTTAGCTCATTTTCAATGAAGCTAGTCTGTTGCTGCCAGTGACGTATTCAGATACTGCATGAATATTTTGCCCTGCTAGCAAGTGTTGTGTGCCAAACACTAGGTTGTGTTTGTTTATGTAGATGCAAAGCACAATCCGGGAGCACAGGGACGGTGGAAATGCTGGCGGGATCTTCAACAGGTACAATGTCATCAGGGTAAGTTTCAAAACCTAATAATAATTAGCAAAATAAGTCGGAACTTACGCAGGCACACAGAATCGGATCAGCCTTTTATATTTGAAGTTCTTTGTTAATATAATATTAAGATAAAGAGTTAAAGCAAGCACCGAGTACTAAAATGACTGATTGTGTGCTTGGCACATGGAGTGAGGGAGAAGCGTCCTTGTGCTGTTCAAGGAGTCTGAGGAAACGATACTGAAAATAAAAATGCTGAAGAACCGGAGTTACGTTTCACAGCCTGATTTAATTTTAGTCTATCACTTCTTTATTCGACTTTGCAGCACAGATCTTTTCCCAGGCTATCTTTTATTTCCTTTTTAAAGTATGGTTTGGCGTAGGGGGAAAGGATGAGTATGGCTTTTTACTAAGAGTTCTTATCATCCTTGTGCTACTCTGGATCTCAGCACATCCTTCCTTGCCCCTGCCAACTAGAAAAATAGCTGTTTGCAAGAACTGATATGTCAGAAACGGAGTGGAACCTTTCAAAGGGGAAAGTGCACTCTTGGATTCCTTTATTTTTTTTTCTTTTTGCTGTGCTTTGGGGGGAAGTGAGGGGAAATCAGAAGAGAAAGCTCCCAAGCTCCAGGAAATCCTTGCTACATAGCTGTTTGAAAAGTGAGCTTGTACAGAGCTTTTGCAACTTAGCACAGGAGATCATACATCCTGACTTTGAAACAAGCTCTTTCCACCCTGCTCCCAGACCTTTACAAAAACCGCAGTGATATTAGAGCATGAGGCTGAAACTGTATTTCAGGATACATTGAACATCTTGAAATATAGTTTCCAGTATTCATACTTCTCCTTTCCTCAAGAGTTTTCATTTCATGAATGTTAAACCTAAACCAGACAGCCAGCCTCAAAAAGCTATCTCAGTTCAACAGAGGCCAAAGCAGGGAGGGAAGAATTGCAGGCGTTCTGTAGTTGTTGGTGATATTACATGCTCTGAGGGGTGAAGCCCCAAAGCCTTCCTTGAACCTGACAACTTGAGCTGCAATTCACAATAGATTGAACATCTAAGCATGCGTTGCTGACTTGGTTTTAATTTTTTAGCCTTATATGCAGAACAGATGTTGTTTTCCATACCGTTTATGTGTCTGACGGAGAGTTTCCCTGTAGAATTCCTGCAAACTCTGTGAAACTGTTATTTCGTTTCATTTGAATTGTATGCTTAGACCTCTCGTACCACTGCAGATTCAGAAAGTCGTGAATAAGAAGTTGCGGGAGAGATTCTGTCACAGGCAGAAGGAGGTCTCAGAAGAGAATCACAACCATCACAACGAGCGCATGTTGTTTCATGGTAATGAAGCGATATCTATTTGTACGTGCTGGTATTAAAGAATGCTTCTGCCTCTTTTTTTCTTCAAGAACCAACAGTTAATGTTAATGTGGCTGTTCACCATCCAGTACAGTTAATTGTATTTCTACATCAATAATGCAAGGGTGAGGGGTGGTAGAGGTAGTCTGTGCGGTTACTGCAATCCCAAAAGGCACACTACATACCAAAATATATATATATTTCAAAAGCAGTATCACAGACATTTCCATTAAAGCTGCTGGTAACTACTGGGAGGATGATACATTGCTGAGAGAAAGGCGGTGTCATCTAAAAGAGAGGAGCCCCACACAGTACAAAACATTTTACCCTGGCACTTCAGGCACTTCAGTCTGGGAAAGGAATCAAAACCAACCATGAGTTTGAGCAACGTGTTCTCTAGAAACATCTAGAAGTGACTGCAAGTGACAATGGCCTGAGAGTCTTCCTGCCCTAGATCCTTCTATAGCTCTGCAGGAAACAGTTGTTGTGTATGATTGTCCTGATAAACTTGCCCTATCTTAGTGAGTACTGACTGATGGAGAAGATGTGCATTGACAAGACAAATTGTGCTGAAATTTGAGGTGGGGGGTGAAGTCACTTAATGAGGTCTGTAAAGTGAGTAAGACATGAGTCACACGTGGTATTTTGGTATATTACAGTAAATCTCACACATCACTGCATCCTGCTGGGTATCGCCTCCATCCAGCTGACTGGGTACACTTTCCGGTATTTAATGCTCTATTTGAGGCAGAAAAAGCTCCTCTTACATAGAGTCCAGTATTACAACTTAAAAAATATTGTGTGATAACGCGTCCTTTTGTGTATTCTAGGGTCTCCTTTTATTAATGCAATAATTCACAAAGGATTTGATGAAAGACACGCATACATTGGAGGAATGTTTGGAGCCGGAATTTACTTTGCAGAGAACTCCTCAAAAAGCAACCAGTACGTGTACGGCATAGGGGGAGGCACCGGCTGTCCCACACACAAAGACAGGTCCTGTTACATCTGCCACAGGTATGTCTCCAGCAGGGTTCCCTATAGGTAACTCTGGCTGTCCAGGTTTTTATGATCCTGACACAGGATGAATCGCAGGGAAAGAATAGCCACTTGAGCTAGGTCGCGGCAGGAAATTTGCAGCTTTCCGTTTGTCAAGGCCAGGGAAAAAAAAAAAAAAAGAAAAAGGTGTAAATGCAGCAAGTCCCACAGAAAGGTCAAAGTGAGCGTACATCGGAGTGAATTGCAGCTCAGGAAAGAGATTGGAAATATCAATTTTGGAGATGAAGACTCAGGCAAAAAAGAGCAATTAAAGTCCAGGCACTCTCAGAAGACAAAAGCAGTGCACAGTGGATCAGGTAATTTTGGGGGTGGTGAACAGGACTTAATCACAGCTTTGTTTGATTTCGTACTGAAGTAGATCAATGTGCCCTTTGACACACCTTCCTCATCTTACTGGTTTGAACACAGAATTTCAGCTTCTTGCAACAACTGTATAGAAAATGAACAAGAGCAAGCCCGCATACGACGACTAGACAAAGTGGGGGTTTTCCTTTCTGCATGTCAAGAAATAATTTTTATGATCCAGCCTTAGAACTGGCTTCTGAAATAGTTTCTACAAAAACACTTGAGCAATTAATTACAACAAAGTGTAAGCCTGAAATCACTCTGGAAGCATACATCTGGCAGTAAGATATTTTAATGCAGCATTTCTTGTTTCTTTTTAGACAAATGCTCTTCTGTAGAGTGACCCTTGGGAAATCCTTCCTTCAGTTCAGCACCATGAAAATGGCTCATGCCCCTCCAGGGCACCATTCTGTTATTGGCAGGCCAAGTGTGAATGGACTTGCATACGCTGAATACGTTATCTACAGAGGAGAACAGGTAGGTGAGGTAGCAAGGACTGGGTTTGTGAAAGTGCCAAGATCCTCAAGCTGGAGAAGGGATGTGACTTATTTCTGTGCCGGATGTGTTGTGTTAATTTGATTGATTGGATTTTTTCACTGAAATGCAAAAAGTAAGCAGTGAACTGTATCAAAGCAGTTGCTACGCCTTTCCACTGAGCTGCTTTGATTTACATGGGGTAGAATGGCCTAAATCCTCCTCTGCAGCACTGATAGATTCTATAAAGAGAGAGAATTTTCTTCAGTGCGCACTGAGTCTTCCATTGTATTAAACTGGCATTACTGCAGTAGCAAGAACACGTGCATTTCTGGGGCTCTTCACAGTGAGTACTCCGGGCTTTTTACCTGTAGATCATAAGATCATAGAATTGTAGAGTGGTTTGGGTTGGAAGGGACCTTAAAGATCATCTAATTCCAACCCTCCTGCCACAGGGCTGGGACACCTTCCACTAGACCAGGTTGCTCAAAGCCCCATCCAGCCTGGCCTTAAACACTTGCAGCAATGGAACATCCATAACTTCTCTGGGCAATCTCACCACCCTCAGAGTAAAGAATTTCTTCCTTATATCTAATCTAGATCTACCCTCTTTTAGTTTAAAGCCATTCCCCCTATCCTATCACCCCACCCCTAACAAAGAGTCCCTCCCCAGCTTTCCTGTAGGCCCCTTTTGGTACTGTCAGGCAGCTAAAAGGTCTCCCCGGAGCCTTCTCTTCCAGGCTGAACATCCCCAACTCCCTCAGCCTGTCTTTGTAGGAGAGGTGCTCCACACCCTTGATCGTCGCAGGAGAGGTGCGCTAGCCCCTCGGCCCTCCTCTGGACTCAACAGCTCCTAAAACAGCCAATCTTGCCAATGCTTTTATTTCAGAGTTTATTTCCAGCCTTTGTGACCCTCCTCTGGACTTGTTCTAAAGATCAATGCCATTTGTGTGCTGGGGGCCCCACAGCTGAAAGCAGTGCTCCAAACAGGGTGTCATGAGAACAGAGTAGAGAGGGCAAATCCCCTCCCTTCACCTCCTGGTCACTCTTCTTTTGACGCAGCCCAAAATGCAGTTGGCTTTCTGGGCTGCAAGCACACATTGCTGGCTTCTTCATTGTTGAGCTTCTCATCAACCAATGCCCCCAGGTGCTTCTCCTGAGAGCTGCTCTCAATACATTCGCAGCCCAGCCTGTATTTGTGCTTGGGATTGCTGTGACCCAGGTGCAGGACCTTGTGTTTGGCCTTGTTGAATTTCCTGAGGTTTGCGTGGGCCCATCTCTCAAGCTTGTCCAGGTCCCTCTGGATGCCATCCCTTCCCTCCAGCTTGTTGACCACACCAATCAGCTTGGTGTCGTCAGCAGACTTGCTGAGGGCGCACTCAATCCCTCTGTCCACGTCCAACAAAGACATTAAACAGTGCTGATCCCAATACCAGCCCCCGAGGAACACCACTCACCACTGATCTCCACCTGGACGCTGAGCCATGGACCTCAACTCTTTGAGTGCGCCCATCCAGCCCATTCCTCACCCACGAAGTGGCCCATCCATCAAATACGTATCCCTCCAATTCAGAGGCAAGGACACCATGGGGGAACACTGTCAGATGCCTCGTGCAAGTCCAGGTAGATGATGCCATTTGCTCTTCCCCTGCCCACCAGTGCTGTAACCCCATCATAGAAGGGCACCGGGTTTGTCAGGCATGATTCACCCTTAGCGAAGCCATGCTGGCTGTCACCAATCACCTCCTTATTTATTAAAAAATAAAAATAACAACTGTTGGATCGCCTAAGTGAATAGGCAAAACAGCTCACACGTCCATGTTGGGGCAGGGCGGTGGGACCCTGTTCTCAGTGACCAGTGACAGGACCAGAGGGAACGGTGTCAGGCTGTGGCAGGGGAGGCTCAGGCTGGCCATCAGGAAGAGGTTCCTCACTGAGAGGGCTGTCGCGCACTGGAACAGGCTGCCCGGGGACGCAGCCACGGCACCGAGCCTGTCGGAGTTTAAGAAGCATCTGGGCTGTGCTCTTAGTCATAGGTCTGAATTTTTGGGTAGGTCTGTGTGGTGCCACGAGTTGGACTCGATGACCCTTGTGGGTCCCTTCCAGCTCGGGATATTCCATGATTCTGATTCTATGATGCTCGCTGCTGCTCCATCGCTCTGAGGGGGGAAGGAGGTGTGCTGGGATCACACGCGTCTTTTCATATTCATATTTCCATTTTTTCATACACAAACCCAGTGTGGAAGGACAAGAAAATTCTCTTAGTAGGGAGAATCCGGAAGGACAAAAGTTGAGGCAGTCCCAGCCCCCTCTCTGGGCAGTTTATTTGCAAGCAACTGAAGGTGCTCCCTGAGCTCAGTCCATCCCAGGTGCAAGACTTCACGTTTGCCCTTGCTGCATTTCATGAAGCTTCTGAAATATTTAAGTCTTTATCTCTAGTAGCACATTAACTAAGGTATTAACTGCATCAAGCGGTTCCCACTGTTCTCAGCACTAAGTGCTGTCTGGTTTGAAATCACCTTTAGCTTTTGTGCTCTTTGAACGCAGCGCTGATCCTCGCATTGTTCTTCCACGTAGGTCATTGCTTAATGAAATCCCAAACGTGAAGGTGCTGAGTGTACCCTGGCATAAGCAATATTTCTTTCTTGACTTATTTGCAGGCGTACCCGGAGTATCTTATCACGTACCAGATCGTGAAACCAGAAGCTCCCTCACAGACAGCCACAGCGGCAGAGCAAAAGACCTAGTAGCTACAGATCGGTGAAGAAGGATTTGAGTTCAGTCTTGGACTGGGTGGATGTGTGTTTCACAATATCAGTATCATGAAATTCTTAACCTGCAAATAAGCTGTATGTCTTTTATAAAACATTGCTGTCTTGATGAATATGGTATGAGTAACTCTCGCATACTCAACTGCTACTGTTCCTTTGGAGGAAGGTTTACAAGAGACTGCCTTTTAATAATGTATCTCAGGCTCCTAGTCTCTGCAGTTACCATGTGTAAAATAATGTTGTTTTGATCTCGACTTTGGACACGTTGTACAAACAGAAATCTTTTTCACAGCCATCTCACACGTTAAAATTTCAGACACTACTGTTTTGGTTATTTTATTTGCGGATACACTGCATTAAGCCCGTCATTTTCTTTTCAGCACGCAGCGCTCATTTTATGTTTTCAAGAGACGTTAGTCAGCTATTTATTTTCCTTTTGTTACTCTGAAGTTGAGCCAGAACCTTCTTAAAGATATTTTGCACAAAGTCAAGTTGACTAAAACCATTAAAAATGTAATATGAATTTCATCCGAGAAGGGGCTAGGTCCGGTTCTTCACTATAGGTTTTTTTGCACATCTCTGAGCAAACAGTACTAACGAGTGAGTGGAACTCGGGAATGGAAACACATCATGTCAGTTTGCTGCTCTGTGTAAATTTCCTGGGGTAACCCATAGGAAGTGTTTGGAAGTGTAAAAAAAAACAACCAGCTCTTGTACTTGAAAGAACTTCACGTGGCAGGTCAGTGCCCTCCCCTGGTATCTCTACGAGAACGTTTCACAAGGCTGCTATTAAGTACGTGCGGTCTGTGAAACGTTCCCCAGTTACAGCAGCACGTGGTTTTGCTGGAGGACGGGTGACAAGTCAGAAGGCTGCACGTACAAGAATGTGTCTGGGTCTCGTTCCTCTCTTCACTGAGACCCAACTGGGTCTCAGACTAATGAGGGAGAGCGTTACAGCAGTGTAGTGTCACGTCTGTGTGGCATCAGAGTAGAACAGCTCAAGTGATTCATGATTTTTTGAAAACGTGGCTTTTACGTTTGGTGAGAACAAACTTAAAAAAAAATAATAAGTTAGCAAGTGGATTTGTTTACCGGTGTACCAGAGAGCAAAGCTAGGATGTACTCGCCCCAATCCCCTTCCGTGCAAGTTCCCAGGTTTATTTTGTTGGCTAGGAGAAAGTTATTTGTAATCATTGCAGAGCAGAGCACCAAACAACTTGGTAAGTCTCCCTCATGAAGGATAGAGATTTACCAAAAGTGGAGATCACTGTCTTTGTTTGAGTTGTTTTCACAGCTTCAGAGAAGGCTGAAAATCAAGCCATGTCAGTTTGTTTTCTGCTTGTGTTGTTGTTGTTTTAAACAACCCGTGTCATGTGTTTCAGCGTTGAGCATATAATGACTGGAGATAAAACGTTCCTTTGAACAGGCTGTACACTTCCCAGTCAACCAGCGCTGCTGAATAACTGATGATCCAGTTCATGCATTCAGGCTTTGTCGCCCCTTAAGCGAGGGAATGACAGAACAGCGTGCTTTTCGTTTACAAAAACGTGCTCCCTGCAAGTGGGATTTGGACAAAATCCCGCTGACGTGTTTGGACAAAACAGACTTCAACCTGACGAGCTTTTCACTTTCAGCTTGAAGACACGAAGTTTTCATTTGTAGCATTAAGACATGGATGTTGCAGCAAGTTATCCTCATAGAGGAATTTCACCCGCTGTAAAATCGGTCATCTGATGCAGTCCGGCTACCCGCACATTGTCTGCTTGTAGTATCGGTAAAGAAAACCTTAGAAATAGCAATACACTAGCAGATCTTGAGCTTTGGATTTTATTTTTCTTGAGCTGGCACTGGATTTATGGTTTCCCACTTCATTTTGTGACCTGATGAAATAGGTAGCTTTGAAGTCCAAGCCAGGCTCTAGCCTAGATGTCCTTTTAAATCAACTATCATTGATAAAATCGGATGCTTGTATTTTGGCTACTTGTTTAATAGCGTTAGGGTTGGAAAAGATCACCACTAGGCTTTGAAGATTTGTACTCATCATTTAAGTTTGGGGTTTGTTTTTAATTTAGTGAATAATGGAGTGGGGGAATGTGCCTATCTACGCTAGGGTTTCAGATAGTGGCGTGAGTGAGTGTTGCTCACCGTCCCCATTAGACATAGTTTTAAATGGTAAAAAAATTGTGCTGCTTAAGCGAGCAAAACGGTTAACGGGGGTGTGGAAGTTGGAAGCTTGACATCTTTGCAAAACAAGAACAAACCGAAAAAAACAAACAAAAAAACCCCACCGTGCTCATACCAGACTTTGTTCTCGTTTGTTGCTTCCTGTGTGCTAACTGAACTACATCTGGATTTCCTCGGGAGCCTTCAGCTCCTAGAGGACAAAAACGTGCCGTTCAGTATTTTTGAACTGCCGGCGTCACGTGTCTGGTGTTCTGTGCAGAGTGAAGGTGCTGCGTGAGGAAAGCATTTTGCAGTGGCTTTTTGTTTCGTATTGGCGTGATCTCCTTTCTGTTCGTGGCCAGACGCAGAGGAAAGCCAGGCCTGGTGGGGCCGTGTGTCACAGAAGACGGCGCGGGAGCAGCGTGGGCCTCTGCCGGCGTGCCTCGTTGTAGTTCCTTCCACAGTTTAAAACGAAGTGAGGATCCGCCTCTCGCTATTGAAGTTCCCCATGACAAACCCGCTCGTGGTTTTGATGGTAGAGCTGCAGCTGGCAGACTTGTACAGCGCAGATGTTGCCGCTGCTGCTTCAGCCGAGGGAAGTAACTTGAAGCGCTTTGAATTAACTTGAGGTGCTTTGAAACATCCGTGCAGTTTGCGACAGGGCTTCTGTAGGCAAAACAGAAAAATCCTTGGCCGTGTAGCGAGGACAGGAGCTTCTTGCTCTCCGTTGCTGGAACTGTTCCCACGAGACAGAGGCATTAGGCACCTGGGGCAGTGACATTGCAGGCTGGGTGCTGCCAATGAAAATGCTGTTGGAACTGAAAACAGAACACAGTACCTTAGTGAATTGGATCTTATTTTCTCATCCTTCCATCCATGTGCCGATCTTATTGTGATCCCAGCTCCATGAAGCTCCATTGCACAACTCCACCGTGCTACTGTCATCGTTCTGCAGCCACTTCTTGTTCTCTGGTCCAAGGAATGAGAATTGGTGGTGGGTTTTTTTTCTGACCTCTTGTGTGCTGAGTGTTTGCGTGTGATGGGATCAAATTCCACTCCGTCACGCAGCAGGAATTTACGTTGCCTGCAAAATTCTGTACGTGGATACTGGAATACCCCAAGGGAAAATTTTACACTGAAACGATGAGAAAGCCTCCCAAAATGTCCTGTGTCGCTGTCTTTGGTGGGCAGTGGGCATGGATGAGGTGTCGTACACGAATCTGAATAGCTCCTTCAGAAGGGCGTTTTGGTTACAACCAGCCCGTTGTAACTGTTCATTGAGGCCAGAAGCAGAGGAGATACCTGCTCCCCATCAATGTGTAGTGCCGAGGGACGCTGACACGTTGTGCACAGCCTGTCTGCTTAGATAGCACCAAATCCTCTCAGCAAGTCTCCTGCATCCCTGCCGTGAAGGAACACCTCCTGGACACGCACCACCTGGAATTTCCACGAGGGACTGCGAAGAGAAATTACCCAGGGACAGATTTTTTCCAAAAGACGTGAAAAAAGGATGGGTCCCAACCTCAAAACAGGCCAATTAGTTTTAACGTGGCTGGTCGTTCTCGGAAGCTGAAGGTCAGGAAGCGTGTGGATTTATTTTTAATGGGATCCTATGGTTCTCCCTTGCCGTGCTGCTCAGAAAATCCAGCTCGGACATCCAGAGGGATGCGCATCCCATGCACCTTTCCATCATTTTAGGTTATGCTGCAGCCCTGGGGAAGGTACACAGGTAGCGAGTGACTTGGGAGCTTCGGTAGGCTTGAACCCAGCGATGGGCAGAGGCGGTGTCTTTGCCATAGTTAGCAGCACGCTCCCCTGATCTTTCAGAGCGGCAGCGTCCCCACGGATCTGAACACGTATTAGGTACAAAACCTAGAGAATCAGAGGAACAGCACACGCTGTTTGAAACTCCTGGGGGAAGGTAAATGAGCCCCTGAGTCGGTGGGAAACACGAAACACGCGTTCCTGTTAACACATGGAACCCGAGGGCGTATGACCCGGCTGGCTGCGATACATCTAGTTCTCTTACTGAACCTCCCGGTGGCGATTTCTAGTGTTGGTCCCATTAAGTTGGTTACTAACGTAGCTTGATTAGAGATCTCTATTACAAGGTGATTTTGACACTGTTGCTTCTTAACGTCTGCACTACTTGCTTCAGCTTTGGGAATTGAAGTATTTTCTTTGTTTTTCCCTAGCCACAGTCCTGTGAGCTTACGCGTCTTCGTCGCTCCTTCTGCCAACCCCAGCGGCAGCGTACCTGGGGGTTGAGTTTTTAGACTTTTTTTATATAACTCGTCTTCATAACTAGCCTTTTTTATTTCCTCTCTTGGTTGCCAGTTACCTGGAGCTGGGATATCATTTATTTATTTCCTCCTTTACCCTCTCTCTAAAAGAAGACAACGGGCAGGTTCTCAGCCTATCTACATGGTGGACCTTAGGTAACATCGTTGTAACAACTGAGTTTGAATTATAAATGTGCTTGGCTAAATGTCTGATCTGCAATACCTGTAATAGTTTAAGACTCAATAAATAAATTTTTAACAGTTGCTCTGTAAAAGCTGAGTGTTTGCACAAGCTGCTCCCAGGGGCCTTCGGACAAACCCGCTCCGGACACAACTGTTGAAAACTGTTTTATTGTTCTTTTCTCCAAACAGTTTCCTCCCTCCCTCAGGCAATAAATAAAAAGTTGATTTCTAAAAAAAAAAATATATATAATAATAATAATAATTATTATAAAATAAAAGGAACAAAACCATACATATGTACACCAGCCACACAGGCATCTCAGGTTGGATTGGGCCGAGGGGGAAAGAGGTAAGGCTACATGGGGGTTGAAGACGGGGCATTTTCTGGGCTTGGGCCACAAGCGGAGGTGCACAGGGGACAGACCCTACAGTCCAGCTCAGGTGGGTGAATGCTGTGCAAACAGCCTGGCCCGTGGCATGCACTGGTCATGGGGCGGGGGAAATCTTGAAAACAACAGGCGGAGGACAGCAATCAGAGCAATCAACAGCCTGGGTTGCTGCCCTTACCCCTTCTTCTTTAAACTACAGGATGCTTGGCACAATTTGGGAACCAGAGACCCCCCACAACAAAAGCCACGCATCTCTTAGCACTGCACCTTCCCCTTCCAGGCTCTCTTGGAAGCCTCTGGGCTCCTAGCCCCCGAGACTGCTCTTCCCCCAGGAATGGGCTCAGGCAGCGACTCGGGTTCCCTGCCAGCTCTTCTTCCAGGCGCTGCCGGAGGTGAGGCTGAGGGCAGGCACTGCTGTGTCACCGCTCCTGCTCGCCCCGAAGCCCTGCCCGCAGCAGCAGCGCCTGCTGCTCTAACCCAGGTAAGCAACAGCGAGCCCCTGCACCTGTGTCTCCAGGCAGGGAGAAGGGTCCCGTGCACTAGAAACAAACGTAAGCTCCCTTTTCCACCCGGATGGAAAACCCAGATAAGGTAGGGGTAGGGATGGGCTGGGAAGGGAGGTGTGTTTTTAATACAGTAGAATGGGGATGGAAAGAGATGAAGACTTCAGGAAACCCAGTGTACTATTTTTCCTCCTCCCCCAAAACTGCGCCTGGCCAATGTCAGGGTTTGTGGCTTTCACGAGTTCCATGCTTTCAAGACATAAAAAGCAATAAAAGATGAGATGAGGTAAGAAATTTCTCTACGAAAAAGACATCGAGTCCGGGCTGAATGGCAGTGTCCAGCACTATTGCTTAACGTTACAGGGCTCCCTGCTCGCCTGCCCTCCCCACGCCTCCGCTGCCTGCCTGGCTGGCCTCGGACCCCGAGCTAACAGCTGGGTGACATCGTGATGGGGCTGTGCAGGTACGGGAGGCTGCTGGGGGCGGCGTGGACGCCGACGGAGACGGGGAAGCTGAAGACAAACTGGGAGTTGGGGGTGGAGGTGGCCTTGCCCCGCTCCCGCAATGTCCCCGAGGGGCTGGCGGCTTCCACCGCGCAGGAGGTGGCCAACACCTGCGACTCGAACTGCAGCAGCTGCCCCATGAAGCTGAAGTTGGGGGAGATGATGCTGCGGCGCTGCTTGACGAATTCGAAGGCCTCTTCCAGCTTGACGCGCTTCTTCATCATCAGGTAAGCCAAGCAGATGGTGGCCGAGCGGGAGATGCCAGCCTGGCAGTGGACAAGGACCCGGCCGCAGCACTCCTTCACCGAGTCTGCAGGGCAAGAGAGAGATGTGAGGCTGACACCCTTCCAACGAGCCCAGCCCCTGGCCAACACGCAGGTGACGGCAGACCTCCCACCGACGGAGCTCCTGGCCAGAGCTCAGGCCCCTCTGAGCCAAAAAACTCCGGGTCCCGGGGGCAGGAACCCCACCGTGGCCTCTCCCAGCTGGGTGGAAAAACCACACGGACACAGCGGCTCCCAGCAGGCACTCACCGATGTACTCGATGGCCTCCATGAACCACGAGCTGATGTCGGCTTTGTGGTTGTCCTCCACGGGGATGCACTTGTACTGGTAGTGCCCCTCGAAGTGGTTGGGGCAGTCGGAGGAGACGTTGAGCAGCGCCGTGATGCCCAGCGCGTCCAGCATGTCCCGCCGGGCAGCGTGGTAGGCGCTGCCAAGGTAGAGGAAGGGAAGGATTTCTACGGGGCCACCCTGTTGGAGAGGAAAACAAGACGTGAGCGCCGGACAGGGCACAACACCGGATGGCTTTGTAGGCCCCGAGCAACGCAGGAAGCTGGCACCTGATCCAATGTCCTCAGCAGGGCCCGGTTTTCAAGCAGGAGCAGGTGCTGCCTGTTCAGAGCTGTTAAACCCACTTCAGCTCCCCCCTCCAGGATGAGTGGGGTCGGGGTTTGTCTGCTCTCCAGGGAGCAGCGCCACGTGTTCCCAGGGGAGGAGAGGGGCAGGGAGGCCGAAGCGGGACCCGCCTGCAATGTGGGAACACAACCAGGGAGCGGGCAAACCCACTGCACGTGGGGGTGTCTGGACCTACCTGGTCGTGAAGGGGAGTCCCACAGGAACTGAAGCCCAAATCCAGGGGCTCGGCGCTGCTGAGGGGTGAAACACTGCTCAGGGTCTTGGTTTTGGCACAGAACTCGGGGTACTCTGAGGCAAAGCGCTCATAACCCCCTGCAAGAAGAGAGACCAGAAGCGTTACGGCCGCGTTCCCAGCACAGCTGCCGCGCCTCAGCAGGCCCTTCGCCACTAGATGCTGCTGCAGCGATGCATCGAGGCCTCCTGCCCCAGGGAGAGCAACCGGGCTCCTGGCAGGTAGGGGGGGGAAGCCCTGGAGCCCAGCTATTCCCATGGGCCACAGCTCTTCCCCGCTCCTGGCTGTCCGAAATCTACACCCCAGGGTTTAGCCCCCAACATACAGGCATCCTAACCCTCAAACCAAGGACAATGCTCTGGATGAGAGCAGAGGGAAGACTTGCTGCCAGCATCCTGCCCTCAGTGGCTTCCCACACTACAGACCATTCAATCTTCTACTTTCTCAGACGTGGCAGTTCCGCCACAAAACCCTCCCAGAAATCAAGGTTTTCCGCTGTCCCAGCCGAACCCTCCATCCCAGAGCCAGCCAAACAACAGGCCAGGGAAGCTCTGGCACCGTCTGGGTATGGCAATGCTACCACCACAGCACAGCTGCTCTCCAGAGAGGGATGCCCGCTGCCTCCCGAGGAGTGCGAGTGAAAGAGCATCTTGCTGCTTCGACCCACAGCCGAGGAGATAAGCGGGGTGACCTCCGATCTTCCTAACGGGCAGGCAAAAACAGAGCTGCCACCTGTTGGCTTCCTGGGACAGGGAAACCACGGTACTGGCTGCAGATCAAACACCTCTAGGGAAATATCCTGCTGTCATTCAAATCAAATCAACAACCCTGACATCCCTGTGGAGTCTGGTGTTGACCCTAAAAACCAAGAGAAATTGGGTATTGTGCTGTCAGCACAGGAATCTAGCTGGACGAAGCCCCGTGCCCCAGGATAGATGCTGAAGACATCCCCGGCTGCGGGGTCTGTGCTTGCAGACTTGAGCTCGTCAGAGCACGCGTAGCAGGACACATTCCCCACCACACCTTCGCTCTAAGACTGCACCGAGCAAGGCTGGATGTTCCCAGGCCCAACGGGAATGAGCTCCCAGATAGATGCAAGCATATCCAGCAAAGCCACCCAGGAATCCCCTGGCAGCTAGAGACCGATCCGGCACCTTGATGACCTTTATGGCCTCCTTCCCCTCCACAAAGAAGGATCCTAGCAGAAAAATGAGCTTCCTCCTTGGGTAGGCAACGTGACCCCTTCAAAAAGACAAGGGTTTCTCCTGAACGTTTCCCATCTCTTTCTAAAAGCCCCATTAGTGAAGCACCACGTTCGGGGGCTCCATCCAGTGCCGTGCGGTTCCCTTCGGGCTGTTCCCCACCATCACCTCTGACCACGAGATGCCTGGCTGCACGTGCAAAAGGGTCTGCAGACCCCCGCGGGATCCTCTGCTCAGGGACCACATTGCACAGGCGTCCATCATCAAACAGCACCTGGCTGGGCTGTTTAACAGGGACCCCAGCAGAAACCTGGCTTAAATACGACAGATCTGGGTTTTCTGTGCCCTGAACCCAATAAATGTGAATTTGGGCACGCACAATGCTAGGTTAACACGGGTATTACAAAATCAGAGCAAGCTGGATCATTCGAGTAGTGAGCAAGAGGTTTCAAGTGCTAGGACAGCTTCTAAGAGCCTGTTCCTCAAAACAACGTTTTTGTTTGCTTGTTTTTTTTTTTCCCTTTGACATACAGGATCAGTAACCCCAGACAACCTCACTCAAGAACAATGGAAGCATCAGAAGCCCTCAGCTGACCCAGGCCATCCGTGAAGAACGGCGTTTCCTGCCGCATGCACGGCTCCCAGTACCGTGACAGCTCATGGCCGAGCACCCCGAGGCGCGTTCCCCAGCGAGCACTCCCTCGGCAGCACATCGTATCGCTTTAGAGCAGCTCCCGCTGGCTTTACTGTAGCTGGCACAACAGAAACGTGAGCTCCTCCATCTATCAGCCCTCTGCTCTCTGCTGCTCTGTGTATTTGCGTCCTCACCCCCGCCGTAAGTAAACCAGGGAACAAATTAACTCTCAGGCTGTAAAAAAATAATAAATAAGACGCGAAACAAAACACAGAGCCCGTCCGGGAACCCAGCTGAGCACCCTCCTCCCCTACATCTGATGGCAACCCTCAGGACCAGCAACTCCAACTGCTGGCAGCACCTCACTGAATACACGCTGATGCTGAGAGCATTGAGGAAGAGGGCAGAAAAGCCCCGATTGCAGCTGTAGTAGCCAAAGGAGCACAGAGGCAATACTGGGGGTCTCCCCACTGCAAGGGGACATTGGCATGACAGCAGGTTTTTGGTGGTGTTTTTTTTTGGGGGGGGGGGGGGGGGCAACAACAAGTACCTTTTCTGTACCGTCAAACCGGGGCTGAACAAAGAGGGGGAGATCCTCCCTCTTCCATTTGCCGCACCTTGAGCCCATGGATTTTGCCCCTCGCCCCCAGGACCGAGAGCATCAGCCCCGGGCAGCAGCGAGGGGCTCTCTCAGCCCTTGCTGCCTCCCACCCCACCGCCGGGCCGGCTGCGCCCTCCAGCCGCCTCCCCCTTGGTCCCGGCACCTCGGGGAGCGGGGACTCGCCGCGGGGCCCGCCGGCTCGGAGGGCGGGGGGGGGGGGGGGGGGGGGGCCCCCCTTTTTGGCCCCCCCCCCCCCCCCTCCCCCGGGTACCTGCGAGCAGGCGGATGTCGGCGCGCGCCGAGTCGCGACGGAGGGCGCGCACCACCAGCGCCACGGTGCTGTCGTCGCGCAGGGCCTCGGCGCGGGGGCTGCGCTCGTCGTACACCACCACGGCGGCGTACAGCCCGGCGCGGAGCCGCGCCCGCACCTCGCCCTCGGCCGGCAGGATCTGCTCCAGGCTCACGGCCCCCTTGGCCCTCCGCCTGACGATCGTGTTGCAGCGCACGTTGAGCGCCCCGCGGATGTGGCCGGCGCTGTGCGCCAGGAAGGGGCGGCAGTCCAGCACCAGGCACCGCCCGGAGGAGCCACCGGAGGAGCCCCCGGGGCCACCTCCACCGGGCCCGGGGCTCGCCTCGTCTCGGCCCACCAGGCGCCGCAGAGCGCTGCCCTCCATCTCCCGCAGCCCCTCGGTGGCCACCATGGCGGTGGCGCCGGCGCTCCCGCACACCCCCCCCCCTCCACCCCGGCACGGCGGAACCTTTACTACCCCCCCCCCGCCTCCCCCCCCGCCCCGTCCCGCCCCGCCGTGCCGCGCCGGGCGCGTGAATGGACGGAACGCGCGGGAATGGGAGGGCGCGGGCGACGTCACCGCCTCCATTCATAAAAAAAAAGCAAGCAAGAAAGAAAGAAAGAAAGAAAGAAAAGGCCGCTCCGCGCGCCGGCCATCTTCCCTGCGGGGCGTTTTTGTGAATGGGGAAGGGCGGAGGGAGGGAGGAGGGCAGGGGGCAGCCCGCGGGAGGACTGCTTGGACCCCCCCCGCCCCTCCCGCCCCTTGCAGGGACCCCCGCCTGGTCTCCCCCCCCCTCTCTGTTCCCCCCCTCCCCCCTTTTACACACACGCACACACACACGCACATACACACCGCGGGCACGTGCGCTCACACGTGCGCGCGCACAGCCCGTTGGGCGCACATATGTGCGCGCACACACACACACACACACACACATACACACATACACACATACACACATACACACACACACACATACACATACACACATACACACACACACACATACACACACGCTTCTTTGTCCCCTGGCTCTCCCTCATGCCTGACCGGCCGGCAACGCAGGGGGCATCGACCCTTCCGACGACAGCTCCGCAGGGTCCCTCCGACCAAAGGTCTGCCGCCGCCACGCTTCCCTTTGTCAGCAAATGACGGCTCGTGAGCCGCAGAAAGATACTAAAGCGCTCAGCCCGCTGGAAGGCTCTCTGTTTTGATTCCTTACGCGGGGGAGAACCTATGGCAGGCTAAAATACAGAAGGGAATTCGCAGCCCTGAAGTGACGCCCGGAGGACCTTCCCGTAACCACCACCCAACCACCACCGGTCATTTAATCCAGAATTCCTCTTTTGGGCTGCTTTCAAACCAAAGCTTTGATGAGAAACCCCATGTCAGGAGCTGTGGCTGGGTCATTTCCTGAAAACAGGCACTACCAGTCCCCGATGAGTCTGTTTCAGAGAGCACCAGAAGGTGCTCATCTACCACTACACGGACCTGGAAATGGCGAGAGAAAGGTTAAGGCTTTATCCAAGCCCATCTGCCCCAGTCGTTGCTTTCCACAGAGGGCAGCATTTGAACGGGTGGGTTGAATCCCCCTCCTCTGCACGTACATTATTAGCTCTTTATTTGGGTAAGGCAAGGTAACGCCTTGCTGTGTGTGCCTTCCTGGGAGGGATCCGGCCTACCGTGCACGTTGAAGGCCGAAAGCTGGTGCCAGTCCTGTGGCCTGGATCTGCCTCTCCCTCGCAGTCTGGTCTCTGCCCGCTGCCGGGTTGTCCCCTACGTGCGTGTCAGCCTGCTCGTTGCACTCGTGGCTTTCACTGTGCTGTGCCAACCCTTCTCCAGGCGAGCCAAACCCAGCCGCTGGCTGTGGGGCACACGTAGCTGCCCTTGATGCGATACACCCCCTCCGTGAACATATGTGAACCCGTTACCTAACCCAGCAGGGATGGAAGGTTACTTTGCTCTACTCCACTATGAACCAGACACAAGGAAAGAAGAAACCCGTTTCCGCTGAAGTAAGCCAGACACTGACTGCTAGCGAGAGGCCAGGGACACGCTTTCTTCCCTCAAGTACGGCTATCAATGAGATCAAAATGCTCAAAATGAGAACGCGATTTCAACCTCATATAAAATCACACTCTCGTACCAATGTGACTTGAACTCAAGTCGGACTGGTGAAGATGTCTCAGGACGTTTTACTCGAGAGCTAATGCCAAGATATGCCTTTTTCTTTGCTCCTCTTGGGCAGGTGTCAACCACTCCCATGCGATAAGCTGGACTGCTGTCTTCAATGCCTTCTGCACTATTAACTCCTGCTTTGATACTAAAATTGCCTGACCAAGGGCACAGAGAACATCTCTTTGGAGCCAGGGCCTGACAGGGCCTAGTTTTTCATGTGTGGACCAAACTGGTCTGAGGTGGGAGAGGAAGGGAACACTGACATCGGTAGAAGAAGGAAGAAATTCGGCTACTCCCAGCTGTCCATCTCTTTATGTCTTTAAGGAGGTGGCAGGTTCCCAGCTCGGACTTGCTGGGAATGCCATCGTGCACCCCCACCAGGCATCCCCACAGTCGTTCTCCTTGTTGGTCGTGTATGGCACTGACACTGCGGTAGCGCACCCAAAGGTAGAGTGCCAAAACCAGAGCAAGCTGATGTCACCCAGCCAGGATCCGCCCCTGCAGGGTTCTCCCTTGCCATAATTATCTCAGGAGGAAATCATTTGCTTTGTCCACAGAGGCACTACAATGGCACAACCAAGAGCCATCCGAAAAGCTTGCAAGGCGGAAACCACAAGGCAAAAGGAGCAGCGCCATTACCTGAGGAAAGGGAGGCGCTGGGGGAGAGAGAAGTCCACACCGCTTCATTTCCTGACTTTGCAGTCCTGCAGAGGTGTGAAAGCTGACGTTCCTGGCAAATGGCATCTCTGTAATGCAAGCTGAAATATATCCTGCTGGAAAACAAACAACAGGAGAGAAGGGGGTGGGGTGGGGGAGGAGGGAGAGGGACGAGGAGGGAGCACAAGAGCCATTCATTTCCTTCGCAGTGGATTCGAAGCATCGTCTTTTATAGTGCCCTGGCCAGGAGAGGCAATTGTGGAAGGAGGCTGGAGGGAAATGAATTGTCAAAGAGGCAATATTTGGATGATTAAATGTCGATGTGTACCTTGAATTAAGGAAAAGGAATTTACACCTCAGCTCACTGTGGAAGTGAAAACCAAATTAGAGCCAGGCTGTAAATTTGCCAGCCAATAGATACCAATTTGTTTGGCTATCTAAGTGCCCAGAGAAGTGGTGAAACGCGATTCCCCCAGGTGTCCAAGGGCTGCTGGGGGCAGCTGGCGAGCTGCTGAGTCCAGCAAGCCCTCTGGGCTCCTCCTGGCTTTCCTGGCCCTCCTCCCCTGGCTCCTGGCCCCACTGCACACGTGTGGGGGGCTGGCATGCTGCCTCGCTCCCTGTGTCTCCGCTCCCCAGCAGATGTGCCTGCCTTGGTGCCACCTGGGCTTGAAGGCAGGCTGGTATTTCGTCAAGATGCAGTTCTCCCAAGAGCCTGTTTCCCCCCGCTTCCTCCTGGTCAGGCAATCTGCCAGCTGTATGGAGAAAGCACCGAGCCGTCCGCCTGCTTCCCTCAGCGTGTGGCAGAAGCTGCCGCGTCAGGAAGCTGCCGTCGTCCCTCAGCAGCTCCCAGCTGTTCGCTGAAGGGCTGAGTGATTTGTCCTGTTGTGCTCACAAAGTCTGTGGTGCAAAAGAAAGGAGGAACTGAGGTCCTACAGCTTGCAAGGCCGAGCTCACCCACAAAACCTAGCCTTGCTGGAATGCCGCAGGATCATTGCTCCCTTGTGTCCCTCTGCAGCGCCTTGCTGTGCTCTTCTTGGCATCTCTCTCGCTATTTTTTTCACCCGGGGAAAGCTTCCTTCCCTCAGCGAAGGGCAGTGCAGCAGCGAAAGAGTTAACAGAGCCACATTAATACATTCGTGTTCTCTTTTTCTTTAGGGCACGCTTGCATATTAATGTAGGGGAATTGCGATGAACCTGTCTAGGGAGGCTAAAGGGGAAATTACGCAATGTCGGATGAGGAGGCGGAGGAGGGGATAATGCTCACTTCCAGTGTTTTCCTCTCCCTCAGCTCCCTCTTGCTGAGCACGAGACAAAGCTGGGAGTGAGGGGAGTACCTGGAGGCAGGTCAGGACTTGGCCCCAGCTGCACGCCTCCTGCACTGCCTTCCCTGGACGTGCTTTTGTTTTCAACCCAGAGCCACAAAGCGGAAAGGTTGAGAGATCTGGGGCTGTTCAGCCTGGAGAAGAGAGGGCTCCAGGGTGACCCCATTGCAGCTTTCCAGCATTGAAAGGGAGCTTATAAAACGGATGGAAAGCAACTTTTTGCTTGGGCAGATAATGCGGCGTGGTTTTAAATTGAAAGGGGAGGTTTAGGTGAGATGTTAGGAGGAAGGCTTAAACTGCAAAGCCCTGAACAACAGCTCCGAAGCCTCTGACAGCACGTGAAAAATGCAAGAAGCCCTGCCAAGTCTGCTTTCTCTGCCCTCTGACAAGGCCTGTGTTCATAATCCCTGCTCCAGTGAGCCACCCTACAGATCTTATCTCACCAAGTGTAAGTATCCTTGCTCTTGCCCTGCAGTAGGTGAAAGAGTGAGGGTTTGTATTCATGGAGAAATCAGCTGTCAGTCGGGTAGGAGACTAATAACCGGGCTCCTAATCTGTGTAGGTGAGGGGATGGAGAAGGAAGGCTTTCCTGCTGAAAGCAACGAGTCCGTTCTCAGAAGAGCCATGGGTGCTCCTCACACGGCTGCAGCTGGATTTTGCCTATGCAAATCTGATCGGGGCAGGACACGCTCCAATTAGCCGGATGCAAAGTGGTCCAAACCACCTTCTGCTTCTGGCTGGGTTTCCTCTCTCTCTACCTTGTCTTTTGCCACGGCCTCCTCCCTTCCTGCAAAAGTCAAAGTGACTCAAACCACATCGGATGGAAAATAAGAGCTGTAGTCCAGCAGGGTCAATGAACAGCAGCGGGGTTTTAGGAGCACAAAGCTTCTGCTAGATGATTAGCCGAGGCTCTTAATTGGGGCTGCATGGAGCTGGGAGGTCCACATCAGGCCTAATTGCTGATTGTGGGAACTGTAATTGCCTCCTCAAAATGCCCATGCCCTCTCCAAAAGCCCCGACGCTGGTCACCTTCCAGACATCAGGCTGCACGCGGTCTGTATTCATGTTATGATGACCATGGGTTATAAGACAGATGTAGAAGCGAGGTGGATAAAACAAGCGCAAGGGAAAAAAAATCCCCAAATTTCAAAGGCTTCCCTCAGGGATTAAACTGATATTTTCGGCTGCAGAATTCGGCGTCGCAGCAGAGCCACGGAAGAGCAAGCTGATCCCCTCCTCTCAGTGTGCTGCAAGACAGATTCAGTGTAAGGGACCAGCTCTGGAAATCATTACGGTGGAAGCCGGTAAGGCATGTGGTGGCATTTAATCCTTAACACAACCTGTGACTTTTTGCCTCTAACGCCCGTTGGATCAATCACACGTGGCGGTGAAGCCTGAGCTCGCTCCTGACAGCTCGCTGGCCCCAGCTTAGTATTTAATCCCAGGCGTGCAGGTCCCAGCAGGTGCCTTCTTCAGGGACATCACCATTTTCAAATGGAAGGAGAAGTCCCTCACTTACATCTCCTGGTGTCTGGCTGAGCGTCGGGCCTCTACGACAGGGCTGAGGCTGGGCTTTGAGCAATGCTTGTTGCTGGGAAGAAGGAGCGAGGGAAGAGACGTGTTTTTTTTTTCCCCGTCGGTTTAGGATCGGAAATAAGACACTGTTATATAAGCGTGGCTGCAACCTATTTATACATCGTGTCAGACTCACGCGGTCAGATGATGAATGACAAATCTTGCACTGATTTCTGCGAATACAACAGGGGTCCGTGGCTGAGCTTTGAAGCAGCAGCGAAAATGCAGGTCACTGTGTGTCAGCGGTAGGTGGGACTCCCCTTCACGTTACACCGAGGGACGGGCCATTTTTGTGCCTGCTTGTCGGTGTCTCTCGCGGAGGCACACTGGGTGCACGTGGCTTATCCCTCACACCCGTTCCTGATCCCAAAAGTGCCAGACCACGCGCAGTGGTCACCGGAGGAACGCCTACCTGCAGGATCCTGCACATACCTGGAGGGATTCAACACCAGCAGGATAAAAGCCTTGAAGCAAAGCTGATTAAGAGTTATTAGACACGGGGAGACTGCCGAGCCAGAAATGTTCAGAGGATGCAAGAGCACCCGGAATCCAAATGGCATGCGCTGGCCCTGTTTCTGTATATTCCTCCCTAATATTAAGGCTCAATTAATCGTCGAGTTGCTGTCAAGTTGTCTTGGGTCAAAATGGCCAAAGCAAAGCTAACGTAGACACGTCCGTGTGGGTCTCACCTGGTGGGCATGGCCCCATCCTTGCCTGGGATCCCCCTCAAGATAATTACAGCCATATATTAAAAACAGTTTCGAACCCAGAAATGACTCCTGAGGCACAAAGAAGCAGTCAGCATAATTACGACCAGAGAAAATCCCAAATCAGGTTCAGGTTTAAAGCCAGGTTGTTGGTGTTTTTTTTTTTGTTTTTTTTTTTTTTTTTTTTTTTTCTCCACCACCTTCCAGCCTCGGCTCTGCAAACAGTTGGATACCACTGCTTCTGCCAAGATCCCTCTCAGGGCAACTCTGCTGGCACCCACGGAGACTTGTGGGACCTGAGCACCCCGGCCACTCATGGGAGGCCATGGCAAGAGGAGAAATTCTGTGGGCCTCCTTTGTGCTGCTGGCTAATCTCCCTTCCCTGCCTCACAGGAGATTTCAGCTCCCGCAGAGCTTTCCACAGAACTCCAGAGGGGACACAGGGCCTGTCACGGCCCGCTGCCCCTCACCAGAGATGAAGCAGCCACAGGGTCAAGCATGGGCGGCCCGGGGGCTCCGATGTGCCTGCAGCTGCCGTGAAGATTTCCTCTGCGCCCCCAGCAGAGCCCCGTGGCTGATTCACCTCCTGTCGGAGCACATCAGGCATTGAGTCACCCACAAAATGCGTCAGGTCCTTGTGTCCGCGGAGGGCTTCACGGGCCTTGCCCCCAGCACCCCCCCTGGATGTTGACGCTGGGCCTTCTCCGGGAGGGGACGGGGATGGGAAACCTTTGCTGGCAAGGGTCTGTCCCTGCAGAGGAATGTAAAACCAGGCTCGACGGCTCCCTCAGACTCCTGTGATTTGCATCTCAGCCATTTCCTCTGCGATAATCCCTTGTAACAAAAAAAAAGGCCTGAGAGGAGAAAGGCCTGACCCTGCTGCCTCTGCAGTCACGGCAAGTCCCTGGTAGCTCCAGAGGCACAGAGGGAAGAAAGCCTTGGGCTTCCATGCTGCTGCCAAAATTGACTTCTGCAGCAGTCGGCATGCACACGGAGAGGCATGTGTGGCTGGCAAGAGCTTAAGACCCCAAAAATCAACCTTGAGGAGCATTCTCCTTCTGCCCCTTGTTTTGGAACAGGATCAGCAGATACAGTGCTAAACAGATGACTTCAGTACATGTCCTGGCCAACCCAACAGCACTGGCAGCCCTGAAGGGATGCCTGAGCTCCAACCATCATGTAGGGGCACAGAAAAGTCCACCTACAGCGGTGACCTGGTTGCAAACGCGCTTAGCAGCAGGCACCTTGGCAACAGCACAAAGCAGGGCAAGCGAGCCAGCGCTTCCCAGGTGACTCTTCCAGTCTCAGGCAGTTTGTGCCCAAGGGGACTTCCTGAGCCAGCGCTGGGATCTCAGTCCCTGACAACCTGCCGTGGATGTTTCCTCCGTGAATAGACCCAGCTGCTTTTTGAACTCATGCAAATGCTCAGCGTCCGCAGCATCCTGCAGCAAGGAGTTCCTCCGCTTCCTTGGGCGAGAGCCACCTCCTCGGGCTGCCTTTGAACTCACCACTTCCTCGCTTTGCTGCTCCTCCTTGCCTCTGTCCTGGAAGCGACGGGCGTTTCGTGCCTCTCTCCCTCCAGCCGTGGGAGCAGGAAAACAGCATTTCGCTTGCTGCTTTCTTTGGGAAAACGTGCCCTGAATTAACTGACCAGAATTAATTCTGCCCAACTGATTCAGAAAAATATTGCTCCCCCCCTTTTTTTTTTTTTTTTTTTTTGCAGCCCGTTTGGGTTATCACACGAAGCACGCACAGACAGGTCTCTACTCGGCTTCCAGAGAGTGCTGCTCGCTAATTAATGTAAAATATCACCTAATAATTTTGTCGGCACGTCGTCTTCCGAGAAAGATACCGGACAGCACCACGCTCCTCTCGGGGGATGGGAGCAATTTCTGGAAGTCCTCCCGTGATGCGTGAGCGCTCTCCAGGTTGATCATTATCCAAACCCTGTCATATTCTGAGCTCCGGCGCGGTGAGCTCATGGCATGTAGGACCTGAGACACAACCTGTGCGCGTTTGTGCTGGCGGCCTCTGCCGACACACGCTCACTGGTGAGAAGTGGTAAAGCGATCACCTCCCAATGGAAAGAGGAACGGCTAGGAAGCCTCTCGCAAGCTTTACGTCTCGTTTCAAGCTCATGCGAAGCAAAATAGACGTGTGAGTCCAGCCGTGTGCACGCGCAGATGCGTATGCATTGCAAACGTCGGTCCTTGGGTGCATTCTCGCTGCTTTCCAGCATCACTGCCACACGCCCCCAGCGCAGGGCTCCAGCGACACAGCCCCCGTTTCGCCAGGACAGCTGGCAGATAGCGGGGGCCAGCACCAACAGCCTGCCTCCCTCGGCACCGGGTACTGCCAGACGGGCTGGGAAAGGCGATTTCAGCCACGCCAGACGAAAGCCGCTCACTGCCCCCGGGTGGAGGCACTGTCAGGGTGGGCACCAAGGCTCCCCCAGCCCTACACCAAAACCCTTCACTGCTGCAGGGCAGCGTGGTCCCAGGGCAGGGGAAATCCCCAGAAACATCCATTTTAACCCCGGCATTTCAGCAGGGAGAAGCTACAGGAGAGCTGCACAGCCTGGTCCTTCTGGGGGTACTTTCCCTGGGTAGGATATATTTTTTTTTCTTGTTTTATTTTAAAAAATGAAATATTTCCTCTAACTCCTTCAGGATCCTTGGTGCGACTACTGCTCAACGGCTGAGGGAGAGCGCGGTGAGCAGTGATGCTGGGCACAAGGAAACCCTAACAGAGGGAAATGCAGAGGGGAGGAGGAAGGGAGGCCAACGGCAGGGCCCTACGGGCTCGCCAAAGGTCAGGGCAACGGTGGCAAAGCGCAGGAAAGAGGAAGCAAAAGAAGAAAAAAAAAAAAAAAAAAAAAAAAAACAAAAAAAAAGGAGGAACCACCAGCCCCTGGGAAAGAGGGCCTTACAACAATGCCTTACAACGATGCCTTACAACAACGGCCCGGCAGGTTCTCGCAGAGGTAGCCCTGAGACCACCACCATGGAAACAGGGGGGGCTCGCAGGATTTTCCTGGCGGAGGGGCAGGCCCATCTGCCGGCATCAGCGATGCCACCAGGCGGCTTCATCGGAAGGAGGGAAGCTGAAACAATTTACCCAGAAGCAGGGACCTCAGCTGAGTTACCGCCACGCTCGGGGAACCTCGTTAATCAGGATTAGTGCTGGGGATCCCCCACTGATGTCAAAGCCAGAGGGGCGACTGCAGCCCGCTGTGGTCCCTGCACCCTCCCTGCGCGGTGTGCTGGCTTCTGTTCCACTCGAGACTCCTCCTGGGGCTAGGAGCACGGTACAAGATAAAAGAGGAAAGGGAAATCCCTGACGGAAGGGCTTTCCAGAGCTCTCCATCCTGGCAGAGGTGGCATTCGTTTGGTTTTGCAACAGGTCACTTCACCCCCAGGGGAGGTTGCTGTAAATGTGGCCACGCGAGACAGCTTTACAGGAAAATGTTGAGATCCACAGATCCACATACACAGCTCCTGCAGACCTGCTGGGCCAAAGGACAGCCTGCCTGCCCTTCCCTGCCTGAGCAAATAAGTGGCAAGGACATGCTTTTGCTTCCTGATGTGGGTGCTGGCCTCGCCGTTTCTGTGTGCTTGTGAAAATTAAATCCTCATGAGACCTGCTGTGGTAATTTGTCACCCTCCCCTGGGTGTTACACACGTCCCCGTCAGCTTTGCTGATGGGCAGCTAAGGAAACCCACCCTGCGTCACCGAGTCATCCTGGCTTATCCTGTCCTGCCCTGTCCATCACCAATGTGCAACGGAGGAAGAGTCCACTTAAAGCACTCGCTGCTTTTCTGAATTTCCTTGATAGAGCCTGTTGGAAAATAATAATAATAATAAAAAAAAATGCTCTGACAAAGCACTAGGAACCGTGAGGAGCCTGGAAACAACAATAGTATCAGGGAAGAGTATCCTTCCTCTGCGGGGAAGTGCAGCCAGGACATACAGCAAACAGTGGTGAACGTGTGCCCATGGCTGTGTTCTCGTGGGCAAAGGACCTGGTACTGCTGTTGTAGTTATACACATTAATTTTTAGTTATACACATGAATTGGTAAGGCACTTTTTTACTTTTTTTTTTTGGCAGTCTCACTGATCTGTGGTGAGGGTGTTTTGGGGCACACACACCTCAGCATCGCCGGTGGCTGTTGCATGGTGAGCAAAGGCACGCTTAGCCAGCACAGACGGGCTTTGTGTTAGCCCATTTCCCTTTCTCTGGCACAGGAGAAACGCATCTTGCATTACCGCTATTTCCTACCCACTTAGAAAGGAAGAAGTGGGTGGCGGCCACATCCCTTTCTCTGAAGTGAAAGGGGGGGGCCATGGCTGGTGGGGGGAGCAGAGGAGGCCCACTGCACCACTGCATCTGTTTGAAGCGTGTCAGACTTGTCTTTTGACCATCACCACAAAGCCAAGGGGCAGTGCTGCCTGCAACAAACCCTCTTCAGCCTCATCTAACCACCACAGCATCTTCCTGCTTCTTCACTGCCCAGCAAGGCAGGCTGCAGTCCTGCCTTCTGAGGGTACCCCCGCCTTAGTTTGAATCTTAGCAGGAAAACCTCCTTTGTCCTTATTTTTTTTTTTTTCTTTTCCCTAGAAGCTGTGCCACCTTGCATCACCCGTTACTCAGCAGGAAGTTTTGTGCTGCGATAACAGGTGCCGGTGGGGATGGTGGCGAGCTGCTGCGGTCACCGGCTGGGAGGAACAAAGCCCCGGCAGGGAAGGCAGCCCAGGCTCATGAATGGCCACTGCTTGCACAACGTAACGAGCAAATATCATTAACAAGAGGCTGCAGTCTCTTGGCTTCGGGCCCTCCCCCTTTCCACACACAGAGGCAGATGTCAGGGTGTCAGAGCAGCATCTCCCTTCGATGCCCTGCGTGCCTGCAGCTCATGAAATGCTCTCCAGGGCATTGCCAGCCCAGTGCGGCCCCTCTCTGCCTTCCCTTAGCCCTGCAACCTCCAGGACAAGCCATTTATTGTCCCTGTGGCATGGCCTCTTCAGTTCCCCAGTATCCCAAGCAGGGAGATGACGCAGACATACATGTACTTAAGCCCAGACACCCACTCGCACAGCCCGGTGTCAGCTCAAACAAATATTCAGCCGTGCTGGTTTATTTGGGCCCTCAGATGCTCGTAAGGGCTGCTTCTCTTTGACATTGGGGGGTGGGTTTATCATTATCATTTTGTTGGTGGAAGAGATGTTAAGGCTAGGGTCAGAGAAAAGAAAGGGCTGGAAATGTTCTCTGTTTCCTGGAGGCGGCCACATTTCCTAGAGGCGGAAAAATATTTTTCCCCACAAATCGCTCGGTCAACCAAAAGATGAGTCACTGGTCTCCTGCATTTCCACCTGACCCACTTTTGTCTTGTCAGGGCTGACTGCAAGAGCTTCTGATTCTAGGATACACAGATGCGCAGCCGTGGAGCTGCAATGCTTCGGGCTCCACCTGCTTGGAATAACCTGGAAAGGGGGAAGCAGCTTTTCAGCCCCGGGCTTCCCTTGAAGGCAGAAAACAACGTCGGTATCTGGGCCACCATCGACATCGGCCCTCTCCAGGCTGCAGTGAGGAGGTCCTGGGGGACCCGGCCCGATCTCTGTGGAGCTGCGGCAGGGAGGTCGGACACCCAGCAGCTCCGAGATAAGCCTGAGGTCTGGGGCTGCAAAACTGTTACTCCACGGTTAGGTTTCCCCCCCCGGGAAGTCAAAAGGAATAAACAGCAGATGGGGCTGCCTCTTCTGCTCGCCTGCTAATGGGTTTCAGCAGGCTGCTCCTAATTGGCATCCCTCCTGTCTGTGGAAAGGTGCTGTCGTGAGTCAGGACATTCGTGCAGCCTGAAGGACAAGCATCTCTCAGAGGTGCTCGGATGGCTGTGCCCACCAGCTGTCTGCTCACCTCCTCGTTGCTCTGTCTTGGTTTCCTTTTCCAAACCAAAGAACAGCACTGCCACAGCTAAAAAGGTTAGCTGAAGAACACAGGATAGGGGCAGAAAGCAGAAGTGGCATCCCAGGCACAGAAACAGCCCTGGACAGCAGCATAAATAGACTTGTGCTCGCTCTGCTTTGTGCATGGTGGTGTAGGGATTTTTTTCCACCACCCGAGAAAAATTCCTGGCAGTTAACTGTCCGTCCAAATTGCACTTTCCATGTCCAAGGCATTGTATTTCCTATTGTCCTAGCCATTACATCTCAAAGGGGGGATGTAACAGCAGGGGACTTGCCTTGCAACCAGATCAGGACTTGCTTTCACCTCTGTTTTCAGGCCAGTGAGGCGGGGGTTGTTCTTTTACCTCCTGTTATAATTGTCTGGCTCTGTCTGGCTCCCGATGCAGGATCTCAGTTGCTAAAAAAGCCCAAGCCTTGGCTCTGCCAGCCGCAGCCAGTCCCTGGTTGAAGGCGCAGAGGAATCCTTAGGAGAAACTCACTGAAGTGGGGCAGTTCCCACAAGGGCCGGTCTGAGGCTACAAGACCAGCCCTGTCTCAGGTGTCTGAGTCCCACAGGTCTTTTCAGCTCCTTCCTCAGGCTGGTCCTGACACGGGGTATGCCCAAGGGCCCTCTGCACTCCCGGCTGGGCCCAGCCATCTCAGCCTCCAGCCTCATTTTGCAGCTTCTTCTCAGGGCATCTTTCCCTGAGGGCAGAAACCGCAGCTAAAGGGGAAGGCTGGGCTTATTCGGATCCTAAGGGTACGAGGATGATTTAGAGCTGCAGCTCCACTTGCGCTAAATGGAGGCGATTTGGTGTTGTGCTTTAAAACCTCCCCTAACCGGGTGCTGATGGCTGCAGGAGGTCCACGTACACGCACAGCCGGTTGTGTACCCCAAATCGGCGCACAGCCTCCTGCAGCAGGACGGTGCCACTGCCTTTCTGCTTTCCTTTGTGCCTGACAAACACCGGGAGCGATCAGCACCAGCGAACCAGTCACGCAGTTCCTGCCCACAGGCTGTGAAAGGCGGCAGAAGGAGGGCAGGCGCCTCAGTAAACAGCTTCCAGGGCATCTGACCGCGGCGCAGGCTGGGGGCTAGGTGCTGGAAGCTGATGAAACGGCCTGTTTATGTTCTCGGTGCACATGGCCCTAATTACTGGTGCCTGTGCGCTAATCCACGCTCTGCAGGCAGGCCGGGAGGTGAGGCTGGGTGCCCAGCCCAATGCTGGCAGGGGACGGCTGGAGGTTGAGGTGCCCGTGTCCCACACGTGACAGGCACCCAGCCTCTGCCGTGATCACTACCCCACACACCCGGGCTTCACAGCACGGAGCGGGGGAACCCACCCAGAGCCAGCCCGAGGTTCACCTCTTGGTTTTTGGGCACGTTTTGGGTGCAGGAGCTTCACCTGGGAGGGCCTCACGCTGAGCAAGGGAGGGCCAAGGCCTATCCCTCCTGGCTGCGGCCATGCCAGGATCAGCCGCACCCTGGCTCCCATGCGAGGAGGTGATTTTCCCAGCCAAGGTGCCCTCACTCCTCCACAAATGCTTACAATATTTGGCACCCGCCCCACGATTTGGGGCGGCGTGACGGCTATTTGGTCCACCCTGAAAAAAAGTGGGAGATTGTATTTGTTTGGAAGTCGGGGGGTTGTTTATTCAACTCTTCCCATGAGCTCTCCTGACAAATTGCAAGCTGTTTAATGCAGTTTTTCTTTTTCTTCCTTTTATTTATTTATTTTTATTTTATTTTTATTTTTTTTAATGGGAACTGCAGCTTCAGACATGTTTTTTTCTCACATACACCTTCATTTGGTCATATGAGCACACACTGCACCTACTCGTAGCCTAGTAAAATAAGAAGTGCCAGGTCTTTTCATGTCCTTTTCTCTTTCCCGAGAGCAGTCCGTGGCAGAGTCAGGCCGCAGCCATCCTCTTAAGCTCCCTTGTGCTCCAGAGCAGGACATCCAAGCTGCTGATCGGGTCTCCCTTCCAGCTGCAGACTAACATTGTACCCTGCTGCTGAGCTTTGCATCTAGGAAACAAGTCTTGCAGTGTAGTCCTCAGGCAACCTGCAAGGATAAAACCCATTCCTCATTTCAGACCCTGAAAGTACATAACAAAATATTTGCAGGAGAGTGCAGGCACGTCCAGAGTCACTGACATATGAGATGCTACATTCAGCCAAGTCTAAGGGCATTAAAGAAGCTGGCCTGGATTTACATCAGCATAAAGGAGAACAAAATTCCAGCTTTAAAAAAATAAAGGAGTCAAGGAAATCCTACATAAATGTACTAGGTGTTAAAGAAAGATCATGTTTTTTCAGTGGTGAGGAACGAAAATTTCTACCGAAAGTCAACTAAGTGAGCAAGCAGTACGCTTTTTCCCTGGTCTTCATTTTGGGAATCACATCAAGCCCCTGAATCTCCCTTTAGAAATGTCCTCTAGCTCCACCATTAAATATCACTGCTGGAATTGCAATGAAAGGGAATCAGTGGATTCAGTGATATATGGGTCTGCCATGAGACAATAGGGTTCACCTGAAAATACGGTCATAATTTTTCTCTGTGCCTTATTTCCCTGCTTCCCACACTTCTGTGCCTCTCCCTTTATACTTTAGTATTTCAGGCTGAAACCATCCACTGACTATGTCCCTGTTTGCAGCAGGAGCAGGATGTGATCACAAAGACAAGCCAAAGGGAGATCCAAGACGTTTTAAAGAGAGATTTAGCAGCCCCGAGTTGCTGGCAGTGCAGTGAGTGAGATGTGAGTGAGATGTGAGTGGTGTGCCTGTATGCACGAGAAGTGACCCCCTAGGAAACACGGTAACGAATATAAAAACCTGATCAAAACACTGCCGGAAACAGGCTGCTGGGGCTCGGAGAGAGAACTGCCAAGTCGCCATCTGCTTCCTTCCAGCAAAATCAAAAGAGAGGTAATGTTATCTGGGGAAGAAAGTTGTATTCACATGGAAGATGTCCAGGCCAGCAGAGGCACATGTGAATATACCTGTTTTTGCGGGAGCTTGCTAAATGCAAGCCTTCTCTAATATACAAACCAGCTCCAGCTCGTGCTTCTCCATTACCTGCTGGGTCAGATCCCCAGTCTGGGAGGCTGTCAGTCACCACTGTCCCTCTACAACCCAGCCATCTCCAGTAGCCCAAAGGAGCTGCACCCCACTCCCCCCCATCACCCACAGTCCATGCCACAACCTGAGCTTCACCACTCGTGTTCAGCAGGGGTGCTCTGGCTGCTTCCATCTCCCTGTGGATAGTCTGTGTTGGTGTTGAAATTCATATGCATTAACTATTTTAAGTGCTAGCCTCTTTCTCCAAAAAGCCCTTGGGCTGGAAAGCTTCTTGGGTTACCTCATGCGCCGCTCCTGTCTGGCTCATGCCAGTTCTTAATACTTTCTGCCTCTCCAGTAAAACAACAAGTTTTGCCTGCAGATCCCAGCTTATCCATTGCATGCCTTAATCGGGTTTGCATTTGTCTTAAATGTGGTATTCAGCCATGGAGAGCAGGGCAGTGAGCTTTCAGACTTATTCACTTGGGCCTAGCAATTAATCAACCAGCATGGTCAATGGTTAAATGGCACTCAGCACCATACATAGGCACAATAATGGCACAATTAACTCTCCTGAATAGACACTGAATTACTTCCTCAAGGTGGCTGCTAGACCTCATACAGTTCAGAGAGTTTTTAATACTAGATGCTAATGGTCAATGCTCAAATGCAGGTCTGGGTTAATTAAATCATTCCACATCAACCAAGCTAGAACACAGCCTAATTGGCATTTCCAGTTTCCTGCTAATACGCAACCCCCACTAGACCCAGAATTAATCAGTATCATTGATTATTCTGCCCCTACTTACAACACTGGTTCATTTGACCCCCTCGAAAGAGAACGCTTGGCCAGTGCATGCAGTCTGGCAGAGAAAAGCAGAGAGTGTGGGGGTGACCGAGACCCTGCAGAGCTTTTTCTTAGCTCAGCCAAAGCCAAGTAAGAAAGACCTAGGGCATTCACTCCCCGGAGACAGCCAGTTTTGCAGTAGGAAGGTCCTGGAATGAGCGATCTCACCCGGAGAAGCAACAGCTGAGTAATGCGATTCAGAGAACACCGCAATTACAGGTGAACCCTGTGTTCTGCAACAGGCTTTGAAGCCACGTGTCTTTAGGCCTTTCTACATGCTTGTTTCCCCATCCATAATAAAATAAGTAAAATAGCTCTTAGTTGCCTCACAGGGTGTGTGAGGTGTACTTAATTGATATGTGCAAGCCATTTACAGGTTCTGGGAAGAGGGGAGAATTGAGAAGATCTACATGGCACTCATACTCCTGCATGATGCTGTGGCCTTGTGTACTGCACTCTTCAAAGGATGAAGTATCCCATGTAAACTCCTCCCTTTAAAAGCAAACCCTAATTTGAAGCCTGACAGAACCATCCTGCCCTTTTTTAATCTCGATGCACGAGGTGTCTTTGTAACCTCGAAACCTTGCTCCATGACATGCAAGGGTCTGTTCTGACCTGAGGAGATAGATGTACTTTTTGCACGCAGATAAAACAGTACAGGTCAAATTGTCCTTCCAAAGAATCCACCCTAAATCAATGAAGCAGCGGTGAACCGAGAGAAAGTTGGAGGGAACCTGGGTTTACAGAAAGCTGCAGTGCCCTGCTCTGCACCACAATCAAGAGATGGTGCAAACACATCACCAGTCCTTGGATGTGGCTCCTAGTTTTCTTTCCGCGTTGGTTTGCTGGTAATGTTATTAGAGTCGCCTAAGATATGAAACAAGCACTCTTTTCCGAGTGCCATAATGTTTAGTTTTTTTTCTATCACCTACCTAGACTAGCACAAAGTGCAATACGAGACTCTTTTTCCTTGTGTTCCTTCCCCCTGTGCTGCTGATCCTCTGTAGGATATCAAAGTTTAATTTTCCTCTGGCTTTGCCTCGTCGTGGCCTTCAGAAAGTACCGGAGATTTCAGCCACTCTGAGACACTGCAGCAGGCATGGCTGTGGGTAGATAGCCACAACTCCCTTGAACACACCAGTGCCAGGCCTATAAGCGGACCGCTGGGCTCTGGCGTGCCTGTATGCATGGAAAGGAGGAAACCAACCTTTCAGATGTCTTTGCTGCCAGGTTTGTTCCTGCCCAAGGGAAAATAATCAAATGGTAGGGATAGATATATTTGGCATGCCAATCACTGGAATATTGTTCATCAAAATGACTGGGCTGTTCCTCTTTAATCTGGTTGGTGCTATAAAAGACCATTAAAGAACCTCATGATGAGATAGTGGGGCAAATGGCTCAGTTCCTTGATCCCTAAGCAGGCAGTGGCTCAACCTTGACATTAAATGTCAACTGTTGCTAGACAATACCTATCACTGGCAAATAACCAGTATTTTGAGAAGGATATCCTTTGTTCAGAGAGCTCAGGACCCCTCCTGTTCCCCCCGTGAGGCATGTGGTGGAGGGACAGCTAGCCCTGTCTAGAGATGTTCAGGCTCTGGTAAAGTTTCTGCAAGATAGAGACTTCATCTCATGAGCTGTTGATGTAGGGAGCAGTTCCTCTCTGATTTTATCCTGCCTCCACTTCAGACCCTGGGATGTGCTATCCTGTATTCTAAGATGGAAAACTCAACAAGGTCAGGGATCTTTAGGTAGCACTTGTAAATAAGTGAGGGCTGGGACCTGCAGGCTGCTGCTGTCTCCCAGGGCAGCAAGGCACACAGTTCAGCCTCTGTCTCAGGAGACCAGTGAAGGTCCATCTGCAGGAATGGGTGACACTGTAGGTCCGGGCTGCCCTTGTCATCTCATGTGTCATAGGCGAGGGAGAGACCCAGCCACCGCCAGGCAGCGATTCCTCCTTTCTAAGACAGTTCAGCTGAATCACCATCATCCCATCTGGTGGAGATATCTGCTCCCCTGTGTGAGCCACAACAGGAGCCCAGCTTTGAGATGCTGAATGTTTGGTATTACCCATCAGGTGTGAGACCTTTAGCAAATCTAGACCTTTATATCAGGTCAAGATTTACTGAGCGTCTGTGGAGCCACTGGGACTTGATGTTTCCCAGAGAACTTCACATCAGTGTAAGGTATTTGAGCCTTTGAGGCTGGGACAAGGACTTCTGGTGATAGAGGAGGACAGCCTTTAGCACATCACAATGAAGAACCACCACAATGCAGTCAGCATATATGGACACAACCCCGGCTGGAAGCGTTCCTCAAGTGACGAGCTACATTGACCTGCCAGGGAAGACAAACCAAGATGGCTAATTTAGCATTCTGCAGACCAATAGAAAGCATTTATTTGAAAGTTTCTTATAAATGCAATTAAATTGGCCTCCCTGGCTACAGCTGGTCTATCTTTACCACTGGCCTATGTTACTCTGGCTCAGACACCAATACAAATAACCAGGGCTGGATGAAATGAGAAGACTTGGCTTGTTTGAGGACAAGCTCTCTGGCTTGCTGGGTGATTTCAGGTAAGTTAGACTGTTTCTCTTCACCTGACTTTCTCTGCAGTGAGAGTAACTGCCCCAATTCAGGAAAAGTAGAGGCTGAGGGTTGTTCTCACGTGGGAATTCTCATTTGCCCTCACTCCGATGAGGGAGAGCACTTTCCAAAGCTCTGCTTTTAAACTTCTGTAAAAGGTAAGTGGGAGTTCAGGACAAGATGAGCACACTGGCCTAGCCAGGGAACAGGAAGAGAAAAAATCCCCAAATTAAACATCTCCCATTCTCCTTTGCATAGCTCATCCCACCTGTGACACAGCTTAGTCAGCATGACATTTGCAAGCCAACTGGATAAACAACTGAATCATTAAAACCCAAATGTAAAAGCACCAAAACCCAAGCTACAAAATGCATTTATCCTTGCACGCTGGTAAAGTACCTTAGGTGTAACAGATTTAACAGACCAGCCATGTGCAGCATGGAGGAAACACAGAGCAGCTGCTGCATACCTAATGCAGCCAGTTAGAAAACGCCACAGAAGTTTCTTGCCACTGCAACACAGATTTTGGGAGCTGCCACGGACACATTCAGCCATAATGGGTCCATTCTTTCCTCCACAATGAAGAGAAATAATAATAATAATAATAAAAAAGTCAACAAGCAAGTCACTTGGACTTGTCCCCAGCAGGCCCCAGATGCTCATTTGATGGATAGATCACCTTTGGTGACATGGTAAATCCTCCTGAATTGCACAAATGGATTAGGACTTAAATTTGCTGCAGCAGTTTATGAGATATTGAAAAGATGGAGAAACCAGCTAGAGACAAGGCAAGGGATACAGTGGACATCAATATATTTAATGAAGGCTAATGGTGATCATAACCAGAAAGGAAGGAAGGAAGGAAGGAAGGAAGGAAGGAAGGAAGGAAGGAAGGAAGGAAGGAAGGAA
>CM021734.1:24410210-24442794 GCA_011075105.1 Heteronetta atricapilla | reverse complement strand
GAAAGAAAGAAAGAAAGAAAGAAAGAAAGAAAGAAAGAAAGAAAGAATCATCTATGTTGGAAGAGACCTCCAAGATCACCTAGTCTAATCTCTGACCTAACACTAACAAGTCCTCCACTAAACCATACCACTGAGAGAGAGAGAGAACACATTCAGCCAGGTTGATCTTAAAAAAATACACCAAAAAAACACCTTTCCAAGGTGGGTAGGCATTTAGTCGTGTTGACAAACCTTCTTCTGAGGTAGGTCTTTTTTTTACCTCATGCTACTCATAAGCTCATCAGGACAGGACAAAGTATTGCAGCAGCTCAGCCTTGCACTTTGTGCATTAATACCATGCGGTGCATTGCAGTCACCGTCAGGGTTTGTTTGTAGCTGATGGCACCAATAAGGTGTGAGGTTTAGCCTTCAAAAAGATTTAGTAATAATCTTTGCCATTGATTTCAGACCACCTACCATGCATCTGTTCAATCTGCCATCAGAAAACATTGGATATGAGGACTTTGACTCATGTTATGGCTATGGCTAAAGAGGCTGCAAGATCTTAGCCTACTGAGATCCTCTGTATGGTCCCAGACATGTGGTCCAGCATTCAGGCTTTCCTCCTAATGGATCACTCTTGATAAAGGGTTTCATAGTTATTTGATTGACTTCATGGCTCAAAGACTGTCCCCTCTTATATCTACAAATACTTTGGTGATCAAATCCTGGATGCACTCATTCCACAGTCTAATTGCTGCAGCAAAATCTGACTTAGACAATAGGACCACAAAAGGAAACATTTTAGAAACAGAGCTATGCACACTCATAGCATTTGTCTGAATCAGGCCCGAGGGGATGTTCAGCTCCAAACTGCCCAAGCTGATCAGTTGCCTTGAAAATATATTGTTCTTCCCAGACATGCAAATGTAAGCTTGGATCCAGAAGGGAATCAAAAAAACAATCAAACAAAACAAAACAAAACACTTTTTATCTTGGGGCATATCTGTGAGCCCTATGGAAGAGTCCTGAGCAGCAAGATCTATTGCTAATGTGAGGAGGCAGAGAAGAGATGTATGCCACTTTGCCTGAACCAAAAGGGTTATCGAAAGGGTTGTTAGGCATTGGAACGGGCTGCCCAGGGAAGTGGTGGAGTCCCCTTCCCTGGAGCTCTTTAAAAGACGTTTAGATGTAGAGCTTAGGGATATGGTTTAGTGGGGGCTGTTAGTGTTAGGACAGAGGTTGGACTCGGTGATCTTGAGGTCTCTTCCAACCTAGAAATTCTGTGATTCTGTGAACTGCCCCTCTGATCTGAAGGCACCATCCCTGCCTCCTGTTGACATTTTCTCCCCAGAAGCTAAAATGCAAATGAATCGCTAACAATTTTATAGAGCTGTGCGTGTTATTATGGTTGCGTAATTAATCCTGAGCCAATCTGATCTGAGGAATTAATAACGCTGCTGTTGCTGGGGTGGAAACGCTTGTTACCTGAAGCAGGGCTGGATTTGCTGTTCATCTGCAAATGCACACTTGCAGACACTTGTGATCACAGCAGCAGGATATATATATATAGCGTCTACACATATAGGGCAAATATGCATAGAGCAAGGGGCAAGGAAAAGACGTGCATCAGGATCCAAAGTTTTAGTGGCTCTTCTTTTCAAAAAAGAAGGCCCATCGTGGCCTCTGCACAAGACTTCAGGTATGGTATGACAAAATCTTTTGTCCATACATTGCTTCTAAGACCTGGAAAGACACCTACAACACTTTGGCATTTCTACCTGTTCAAGGGACCTCTTTACTTATCTTCTTCTCTTAAGCACCTTTGTCCAAGAGATCCCTGTTAAGAGGAGCAGAAGGAACTAGCCAGGTTAAAGGGAAGCAACCTACAGGCCCAGAAAGGAGAGAAGTGCACATTCCCCCACCCCCCTCCATTTTCTATCTACACTCGTCACACAGAAGCATATTGATGAGATGCTCAGGTTTTATCTGAGCAACAGAGCTTGGTTTGGGTTCAGAAGGAGGATAAAGTTGTACCTGCTCTGGGCACTAAGTCACATGCAAGAACACCTTCAACATGTGGCTCGTGATTGCTCCACTATCATTACCCAGGTGAGCTGTCTGGATTTGATCTTCCAGGCTCTCCTGCTGTTGGATGCAAACTCTATTTATATTTGGAGACATCAAGACCCACTTTACCATCTTCTCCTAGAGGGTAGTTTTGGTCTTTCCTGCTCAGTAGCTGATATGAGAGAGTCTTGATTCTGACAGGGATCTAGACAGTGCCTCTAAGAGACCTAAATAAATGCTGAGGATCTGGTCTTGAAATGTTCAGTCCAATAGGATGCTTTTATCCCCATTAATCTCACGCTCTGGGTTAGATGTCCATTGCTTTTATCAGTCTTCTTTGTTCTTTCTCCAGAGTCAACAGACGCTCGTCCCACCCAGCCAACAAGCATGCCTGAGACTGTTGTAGCTTTGATCCATCTGGCCGGTGCTCTTTGCCCAGCTGGACAGCACCTCTGGGGTCCACAGTAGCTTCTGCTGTGCCCAGAGTAAAACATGAGCAGCATACAGCCATTTCTGATGGCAGAGCAGATTCTCTACATACAGAGGACACTGTGTTTTCACTGTCCCCTGACATGAGTTTTGCAGGCTCCTTGGTTGCCATTTCCTCTGGTGTAAGTGCCAGGTAAGTCCTGGCCACTGGAACAGGCAGGCTTGAGTGTACAACATGGTATGTGGCTTGAGATGCACTCCTGTTTGTTTGTTTGTTTGAATATCATTTGGTTTCTTCTACAAAAGTGAAACCCAGACTTGAAGTGTTGAAAAAAAACAGAGCACGGTATAGTGGAGAGGTTACACAAAACCTGAGTTATGAAGTCTCCATCAGCACTCACTCTGTTAAGTGATAGAAAAATTCCCATGCAGGACCTGCCCTGAGCAGCCTCCTGCTCACTTTCAGGAGAGGGAAAAATGCTATTTGTCCTAAACAGAGATGCGGTAAAAATAGAAATTGAATCTGAGGCCGTATTTAGCATTTCAATTAAATGACCTCATTTTTAATGAGCATGCCTAGATGATTCACGTATTAGAAAAATCAGCCTACATACAGATCTGTCCAAATGGGAAAAACGCAGCATTCCTGGTCACAACTGGAGGATTTAATGCGCCTGAGGTTCCACGCTGCTGACCAGGTTTTGGTGGTGGTCTGCCTGCTCTTGCTTGCCTCTCCTTTTTCCAACAACAACAACAAAAAAGTCAGCTGAGAACTGAGCAGAAGCAAGAATAAATAAGCTGATGGGATAGGAGGAAAAAAAATCTGCCCCAGGAGAGCAGGGCAGCCCTGAATCAGGATCCAGAGATGTGGTAGTATCTCCTTCCCCAAAGGATGGGGAAGCTTCCACTTGAATGGGACAGAAGATTAACTCTAAGCAGCAAACCTCCAGCCCTGAAATTATCATGAAAATGAACAGTGGAAACAAAATGATTGTGTTAGCAAGCTGGTTTGAGCACTAAAATAAAAGCGTAATTCTGTCAGAAAGGACAGATATTTCCTGTGGAGTTAATAGGGCTATAGGAAATTGCTCTTAATAGTCATTTATTTTATTTTCCAGTGTTTAAATATGCCCCTGTGAATCTAAAATTGTGTCTCGCTGATGAATGCCTATTCACTATCTGTGTGCATGGGTGTGTTTGTGTGTGCTGATGACACCACAGGTATCTGTAGAGGACAAGTCATTTTCTTTGAAAAATGTATATTCACTGAGAAATCGGAAATATTTTTAGTTCACAGAAGTTTCATCAAATCTCCAAAATGGGTTGCGATGTGATTGCACTCCTTGGCAGTCACGGCCACATCTCTGCCTTTGGGTAACATACACATTCTCTGGAGGAAGCAGGGAGGTACCATGTCTTTGTGGCTATCACGCCGTGCTAGTGCAATATCCAGGACAGGTGACAGTGTCCTTGTTTGGACTAGATTCAGGCACTGAAAGCCAGAAAATCAAAAAATGTGCCATTTATGTCCCCTGAATCTGCAGGCAAGCAATAGTCAGTGTCACCATGCTGTTGGCAGGGCAGCACAGAGCCAGAAATTTAGCTCCTAAAAGTTGTCCAGTACAATTTCCCCTGAACTCTCCATGCACATGGCAGGATTTTACAGACTCCCAGGACACCAGAAAGGTTCAACCTTTTGTGATCAAGGAGGCTGGATCCACAGGATCCCATCTTCTCAGACTTCATCCCTTGGTCTCCTAGCACTACAGACCCTGGTGGGTCCAGCCTACCACCCAAGGATGCATCAATCGTATGGCACGGCTGGTAAGGCGCCATGCTGCAGCCTGCACTTCATTAGAAGTCTCTTGAGTCAGTTAAACATGATTTCCCCTTCAGAAATCCACGGTGACTACTTCCAATCACCTTCCTGTCCATGTGTCTAAATACGATTTCCATTTTTAGTTTAGGATTAGTTGAGGTGAGGCTGCCCAGCCTGTCGTTCCCCATATCTTCCTTCTTCCTGAAGACAGGAGTGTCGCTTGCTCTCTCCCAGCCTTCAGGAACCACTCCCAATTAACATGACGGCATGGCACTGGAAATGGGGGAAAGCAGCAAAATTCTTAAGAAGCAGAGGGTACTGAGCAGGCAAAACTCAACTGATCCTCGTGCGAGGGAATGAGGAGCCAGGCACTTGGCTTTCCCTGGATGAAAGACCCAGGAAATGCTCTTTCCAATGCTCTTCACAGCCTCAGCTGTTCACCCTGCTGTTATCCACCTCTGTTCCTGCCTGTCACCTGTGAGACAAGCTTCCAAGGGCTGCTGTTAGCCAAGCTCTCGATGCAGCTGGGCCAGCAATGTCCCCCATGCCAAGGAAGCCAAGAGCCCAGCACTACAGGAGCCCAAAAGGCAAAGTCTTGTCCTACCATTGCCCACGCTGCCGGCCCACTAGCAACCAGCTCCTAAGCGGTAGGAGGGCCTAAGCTGGCCCTGCTGTGGCTAGGCCAAATATCCTTGTGGTGGTCCCTGCTGTGTCTGGCACCGTGGCAGTCCATTCAGACATGCCCAAGCCCCTCGGGATGGAAATGAAGCGACGGGATGAAATGGAGGCTTGCTTGCCCCCCGCCACACCTCCCCACCCTGGCCCTGAGGCTGGTGGTCTTGCTGGCAGGAACTGAGTCAGCAGAGAGGAGGAAAGAGATCCTCTAGGAGATCTGGCAAGTGTTGCTTGGTCCTCAGAGCCTGGCAGGTCTCGTCAGCCTTCTCAGCACGAAGGGCGACGTGAGGAACCACAGGGCCCTGCTGGGGCTGGGCAAAAGGGAGGGTACGCGGTGTAGTCTCCGTGACCCGTGTGGGTGGCTTTTTGCTCCCTTGTTTGGAAACGCTATCAGTGGTGGCAGGCACTCCCTCTGAGTGCTGCAAGCCAGGCTCCCAAACCACCTTCAGGCATTCAGCACATCTCCCCGTAACCTTCTGCCAGGCAAAGTTTACCATGGAGAGAGCCTTTACAGCAGGAGAGAGGAAACAAAGGCAGCAACAGGGTCTTCAGCCAGTGCGTTGGTTCTCGTTTGTGAGGCAACAGCCTACAAAAGCACGAACAAAGGAAAGTTTGGAGCTACTTCGCCCTTTTGGTGAATGAATCCCCACTGGATCTTGGAGGGACTGTGCTAAATGTATGTGAGAAGTACCCATGAGCAGAAAGTCTCCGGGAAGTACTCCTGCACTCCTACCTGGACGAGCAGCATCCGGATGCACAATATTCAGAACAGCATCTGCCAGAATAAGTGATCCTAAGAGCTGTCTGATTTCCCAGCTGGGGTCATCTTGGTAACAAAGCATATGCTGAATAGCCCCAGCAATACCACCTGTGGAAGGCAGCAATGATCACCTGGGACAGGTGAACGCATCCATGTGTATTTGCTTTCTTTCTGAAACTAGTCATTAGAAAGGGTGTCACTTGCTTTCAGCTGACAGCAAGCAAGGCGTTGCTACAGGAGCCTTTGCATGTCAGAACTTTCTCACGGTCAGAAGTGCTCCTGGGCATGGGAAGGGTAGAGAAAGGAGTGGTGTCGCCCTCTGAATGTGTGTCTCATGCATTGAGGAAACACTTGCACAAGCCAGAAGGAACAGGAACTGTGCTGAAGTGATTGCATCAGGCCCTTTGCATCAGCATCTCACCATCCCAGCCATTTCAGTACGTCTTTCTCTACCCTGGCCTGCTTCTCTTAAAACAAGGAGAGCTTTCCTTTGGATTTGTCTGGCCCTGCTTCCTGTTCCTGGGGGGACCTTGTGCTCTGACTTCAAAAAAAAAAAAACACCTACCAGGCCCTATCCTACCATGGAACTGGTCTGCCTTTAGGTGCCCCTGACTGTTTCAGAGCAATGGCAGCACCTCACATCTGAACTGGACAGGACAACTCGGATGGGCAAGTTATTGTACTGCTTGTTGCCTCCAGAGCATGCAGCTGTTCCAGTTAGACCCACGGACTCACATCCTCCTCTAGTAGCAATTCTCTTCCTCTGCTCTCAGTCCTGTGAAGACGTCCCTCCATGGCATCACTTCTTTGAAAATCCTGCTGCACTGCTCCCAAGCCCTTCTCCCACGCCCCTTCAGCACAGCACACCTTTCTGGACAGAATCCATCCAGTATCATCATTAGAAGGTTTGTTGATCCTCAGAATAACACCTGCACATTCTTTAGCAAGCCCTGAATTTAGTTCATGGCTGCTTCGCCCTGTGTATACTTACATTGAGTCACGCTGCTTGCTGACTCACAGAAAGCATTCAGGTGGAAAGTGGCAAGAACAGTAGGATGCATTCTGGAGAGCTTGTCTCCCACTGGGAGGTGGAGGAGTCTCTTCTGTTTACCTTAGAAAAAGACCTCATGCCTCTACCTGCGTCCATATGGGCAGAAGGCTTCTGACAGAGTTTTCTAATTTATAGGCAAACACAAACCAGGATCTAGAGGCTGGACATGGACACCAGAGAAATGTAGTCTGTAAGCAAAGTTAAACTTTTTCTAAACAAGGTAGAGGGATAGCTGGGGAGTGTGGAGAGCCCTCCATCATTTAATATCTCAAGTAAGTACTTGTCAGAAGAAAAAAAACACACAATACATGAAGTCTTCTAAGGAGCAGCCCTACCATTGCTTCCAATGTAATCTCCATCCTTCCCCATGTTCTGGCCAATCCTTCCTTATCTTGTGGTCAGACATCACTGCATTCTGCTGATGGGTACCAGAGACCTTTGCTCTGAACCACTCTCAGAAGGGATGAGCTACTTGGGGGTCAGAGGACACTAACCCTACAGCCCTGCCTCCATACAAGCATCACAAGTCTACCGGGATCTAATAAATCATTTATATTGGCTCACATGCACAGAATGCACTGCCCTAATTCTGTGGGGTACATCCAGGGCACTCTAACTGAGAAAGGCCAGTCTGGTGCTCCCAGTCTCTCCAAAGCAGTTGGTCTCAGACTCTCACACTGCCATGTCTCATGCAAGCTCCTTTTTGACAGGGTTTGGCAAGACAGGGCAGCCTCCACCAGAATCACAACTGCAGACAAGACCAGATAAAGCAGATAGAGTGATTTATTTTGCTGGAATAGCTATTTCATATTTTCTAGCTCGGCTCTTTTGCATAGCTTGCAGATATTGCCCCAGTAAATCTCTCTGGGTGTGTGTTAGAAAGTCCCCTGCACCTGCACAATATCTAAGCAGCATTAAGTAGGCCCTTAATCAAAATGTCACAAGCAAAGCAGATGCAATTTCTCTATCTGTGTTGGACCCTGAGGCCTCTGGAAAACTGTAGCAAGGTCCTCACAGCTTCCAGGATGAATGAGGGCCATGTTAGAGGCACTGAAGGGATGACAGCCAGCTGTGTTTTGCTGGCTGCACGTGTGTTTACCTCATTCATTCATATCTCACATGTAGGGAGCTGTGGATTCAATTAGAGAATAATACCTGTTTGCAACTGATTGCCTGAGACATCAGCTATAATAGCAGCTGGAGAGAGTTAGATGTCTGAATTGGTTCTGAGTTGCACTTCCTAGTTATTATGCTTCTAATTATGGCAAACCTGCTATTTGTCAACAGTGTTTTATCAAAGGTGGGGAGACATGACACTCATGCTTTGGGAGGTGGCTCAGACTTTCTATTAGGTGTTACGCAAGACAGAGTCTGCTGTATGGCTGCTTACCTTCCAGAGAAGCACCCGTACTTTTTCTGTGGCCGTGAGAATGTGCAGACAGCCTGGGAAGAGTTGGTCTCAGAGCTTGGTGGCATATCTGTTCTGTTTCTGATGCACAGGGAACTTACACATGTGCCAGCCTTTTATTTATTTATTTCTCCAACTGGATCAAATCCGTGAGAAAATCTGTTCTGACAGCCATTAATATTTTCATTCCAGTCATCACGGCCGCAAACAGCCAGGAAACAGCCTAGAGCCGAAGACAAAACTTTGCTAACAGGTTATGTGTTTGTAAAAAGAGGACAAACAGCCCTTCTTGTTACTATTACAGCAGTTCAGCAAGGACTGGTCAGTGGATCTTGGTAGCTTGGCCTTGAGGACTCCCTGAGACACTTTTCCTGATGAAACAGTTCAGAAGAGCAGCACTCATCCATTACAGTTACGTGTTCTGCTCGGTTGAGGTATAACATGCAGCAGGAGCTCTCAGGTCTTCCAGTCCAGCCTCCTGCAGTCAGAGGCAGCCATCCTCTTTCAGTCCTGACAGGGACACAAGCTGTGCATTCCACGTTCTATAGCACCCTATTGTTCTATAGCCAGCTTAATATAGCCAGCTCTACCAATAATGATTGGTATTATTGCATAGCAACAAAAAATTTCCTCTAGGAAGACAGCAAGAGAGAACGAGGTTGGTACCAATGTCCTTGGTGCCTGCAAAGGAAGTGGACTCAGTGAGAGCAATTTCCATGTGTGCCTAGAAAAGAGATCACATTCCTACTACAGAAGGCAAAACAGCAACTAGCCCAACCTTGATTTTGTTAGCTAATTTGATCTGAAGTTCTCTCCTGACTCCAGATGTGATTGATGGTCTAAATCTGGGCAAGACACACCAGTTAGGTACCTGGAGAGTTTGCTAACACCTATAAGTACAGCACCATCCTCCATACTTAGCTGTGGTCAATCCAACATTCAAGCAAAGTGTTTCACAAGTTTCTTTAAAGCACTGGTTCTGTTTACCTTTTTCATGTGTCAATCCTAATCACAGCCACTGCCTCAGCCACGGATAGTCTATCTCAATACATGCAAAAGTGTTTCCTTTCAGCTTGTCCTCGGTAGGGACAATGAGGGGCATACACCTCACTGGCTACATGATGAGCCAACCTCTTGCTCTCGCTAGATATGAACACCTTTTGGGACATGAACATGCCCAACTGGGGTATCAGCCTCCATTCAGGACAAAAAGAGACCGAAGATTCCAGACAACTGAAGCTTCAAAACAGCACGGTGACTTCCCAGAGAGCTCTTCTATGAAAAACAAAAATCAGACTGTCCTGTGAAAATTACAGGAACCAGTTCTGGGAAGGGCAGAGTCACAGTAAACAGCTTTCACCTTCCTGTAACCCTACTGCACATGCCTGTAGCCTATGCTCAATTTATGAGGGATATATAGTGATCCCACAAAGAACAAGTGACTACAAAGTTAAAAAACACCAAAAGGCATGTAGTTAAACCATAAGCCTACCTATTAACATGTATTGAGGTCTCAAGGTATTCACTTTAACCTCTGAAACACTGAGGTCCCAGGATTCTGTGGCTCTGATAAAAGCTATTATTTTACTTAAAATATCTCCAGAAGATAGAAATTTATTTCCTTCTACGTGGAAAACCTTGTCTGTTCCAAAGGCATTTATTAACTCTTCTAGATCGTGTGAAGGCTGACAATATGCGAGCCGCCTGGTTCATCAGCTGGGTTGTGAGACAGAGCACATCCTCTGCGATTTCATGGACTGCACCAAACCGGGGGAAGCAGCTGATACACGGGCAGGCAGGGCTGCCATTCACGGGGACTGCAGTGGGCTGGAGTGCTGTGCCAGAAGGAGTCTCAAGAAGTTTCACCAAGTGCAGACTACTTGCAGCTGGGATGAAGCAACCCCACGTACCATGGCAGAGTGATTGGAGGCTGGCTGGCTGGGGGCCCTGGTAAGCAAGTTGAACAGCAGTCAGCACTGTGCCTTCAAGACGATGAAGCCCAACCGTATCATGGCTTTGATTAGCAAAAGCATGGCCAGCAGAATGAAAGAAATGATTATTCCTCTCTGCTTCATATCGAAGAGGGCTGTGTCCAGTTTTGAGATCCTCCAGTGCAGAGAGGTATCAGCAACCTGGAATAAGTCCATCAGAGGACACCAAGAAGGTCAAGGGCACATGGCATGTGAGGATGGAGGCTGAAGGAACTATGCTTGTTCATTGTGGAGGAGAGTCAGGCTATCTTCACCGTAACTCCCCCATTTGGCAGAGGCAGACAGCAGCTGGATTCAACCCCTACACACGCCTTTCTCCTCCCCATGTTAAGCACACCCAAATCCCACAGCATCTCTTGCTACGTTCTGTGCTTCTCCTCAGCTGACTGCGTGTGCCGTGCTTGTGAGATTTGCTCGCCCTGCATTTGTGCATGCCAGCACAGAACAAAAAGCTGGGGTCTAGGAGAAGAGGGAAGGGAAACGAATCACCACCGAAGCACTGACAGCGGTCTGCATCAGGATCTCTTCACTTTGCAGAAGCTAAGGGTTACGACTGGAAGAGGCAGAGAATCCACAGTGCTTCTCCCCATCCCGTTGCTGACATTCACCCACATGAACTGCCACTCTGAGGAGGGTGAGGTCTTTTCACCTGTATTTCAGGCACACCATGAGCTATGAGCAATCATTTGGACTGGATGGCTGTTCTGCAATCCACTGCCTACTCTGGGGGATTAGTGTACCTAATGATTCTCCTGCCTCTTCTAATTGTTGCCCCTATACAATTAATGAAAAACCTGCCTCAACATGACCCAGTATTCTCTCCTCGCACTTGTTAATTGCCACTGGTCCTTACTCTTGTGCACGTGGCTGTACCTACTGGAAAATGTTCTCTTGCTCAGATAAAAATTGTAACACAGTCATTTAAACTGGGTGGCTTTGTTTATTCATTGAGCCAGAAAAAAAAATATCTGGAGAAGAGCCAGCTAAGCTTACAGAATGAGATGAGGAGGTGAGACAGTAACATTTGATTCAGGCTTATGCCATGCAGAAGAATCCAGAAGATATGTTACCAGTGAGGGGGGCCCAAAAGGAAGCACTCCCATCTCTGGTCTTAAGAAATGGACCATCTGGGGATACTGAGCATGGGTAGACACCAGAGAAAACAACAAAACCTGCAGGTATAAAGCTATTTTGAATGATCCTTGGAGATGGCTGAAGTAGTCTGTTTATGGCTGACAGAACTGACATGACTGAGGGAACCTGGAATAACTCCCTGATGTACAATATAAGCATCCCAGCCATGGGTACATGAATTCGGCAGTGTTGGCCACAACTCATCAGCATTCTCTTTTCTCTTTTGTCTACTGATCCCTGTCCCCAAATTTCTTATCCCCCATGACATATTTCTGGCTAGTTGCTCTCCACAAATGAATGGTTGAACGAGAAACCTCCTGACAGTCTTCTTTTTTCAGACGTCCTCTTGCAGAATCCTCAGATGTTGCTTCACCCCTAGTGCTCAGTTAGGGGATTGAAAAGGGAGTGAGGATCCTTGGTTTATATATTTACTTTTACCAAAGACCATGATGAGAAAGGACACGGACTGTAAAGACCCTCCCCTTGATGGGGTCCCCTTGACCTCCCCTCCCTGGTTTGCCATTGGGGTGAGGCAAGCCCCCAGACAGAGGGAAATAATTTTAGATAACACTTCCTACAATGTCCCCTTCTCACCATTAGTTATGTTGGTGACAAACAACAACCTTAGACTGCAGACCTCTGAAGCCAGATGACTCCTATATCTGCATCGTGGGGTTTACGTGAAACTGAAGCCACCTCTTTTCTTTATCTCTCTCTCTCTCTTATTTTTATTTTTCCATCATTTTCTTTCAGGTTTTCAAAGAAAATAATAAAAAAAAGGGACCTTGTGGACTCAGGTGTACCACTGGGTACCACATGCAGTGCACTGTCCCAAAATCTTGCTCAGCTTCATCTGAAAATTTCCTCTTGACCCCCTAACAATTTGGATACCAATCAGCTTTGGTAGTGCAGATGCACATATGTTTCAGATCCAAAGAGGAAGCAAAAAAAATGTGCCTGTAATCACCACATCTCCATTGCACATGTACCTTAGTCTGCATTCTTTCTACTTCAAAGAATTGACACTTTTTACACAACAGAGTGTTTCCATAGGCCAGGAGTTCACAAAGCACTCTACCTTGAAAGGGAGGGTGAAGAATATCCATTTATAAACCACATGGACCAGATAGGAAACATTAATGCATGTTGACCCCCCATGCATCTCAGCAATGATCGTTCAAATTACACCTTGAAGAGAAAGTAGAGCCACAGAATATGACTCTTGCAATGAACGAGCTTCATCCAAACATAATAATGAAGCTATTGTGCAACCACTCTGCCACTTAAGTTTCTGTAATAATTACGCCCCAGGAAAAGTAAGCCCAACACTTGTTCACAACCTTCCCTTAACATACGGGGTTTTAGAAGCTGAAGTTGCTATTCAGTGTTCTTGTCAGCTTAGGAAAAGCATCTAAAAGCACGAGGCCATTGCAGGAATATCCCTCTGACAATGTCATTCGATACAAAGGCTTTTGAAAATCACCCTGGAAAGGAAATTTGGTGGCAGGTTCATATCATGGCTTGGATTAGCAAAAGCACATCCAGCAGAATGAAAGAAATGATGAAATGGTTCAGACATGAGCTTCTGTATTTGTACAGTCAAATAGCAGCCGCCAACCCATGTGAACCAGTGCCACCAGCCCTTGCTGTTAAGTCTTGTGGTCATCTTCCTCTTGTGACCACCACATTTGCATTCTCAAGCTGAAAGTCCTTCTGCCTTCCTAGATGGGGCATTTCTTCTGGATTTCTTATGAATCTTCACCTTTCCTTTTTAACTGTTTTACATAGCTGGATTTACACAGTGGTATAAGCAGGGTTAGAAAGATTTTGCATTTAACAGCCTGTACAGTTCAGGGAGACACAGAATGGGGTTTGTTGAATTCTTTCTGGCATAATTTCACCAGTTTACTGCTTGTAAATTACTTACAAACCTTTGTGTCCAGCCCAGTATTTGCTACGCCTGTATCAGCCAGTGGACCCTCAGCTTCATCTGAGTGTCGGTGCATTTCTTATTTAGGCTGTTTGACTGGTCACCGAAGTCACCCATCATTTCTTCCAGCTCACTGCATAATAACAAACCACAAATAAGACCGGTTTCTAATGAGACTACCTGTGCCTGCCGACAGAATTGAGGTTCTCCACATAAGACAACCTGTCCCCAGGGGACACTTGGCAAGCTATGAACAAACCTCTGCAAGCCAAACACTGTTTTGAATTTCCACATTAGTAATGCCATGAGCCTGAACCAGAATGGTATATAGAAGCAGGAAGAAACCCTTCTTGGAGAAGTGGGCTCTGAAGTGGATGCAGCTCCATGCCGTCCCCTTGGGTCCTGTCGCTGTCCCCAGAGAGCAGAGCTCAGTGCCTGCCCCTCCGCTCCCTGTGAGGGAGCTGCAGGCCGCCATGAGGCCTCCCCTCGGCCTGCTCTGCTCGGGGCTGAACAACCCAAGGGGCCCCAGCTGCTCCTCGTACGTCTTCCTCTCTCTGTGCATTGCTCCTCTCTACCTCATCAAGAGCAAACCAGAGGAAAGATGTAGCAATATTGCATCCATTCGTTGCATATGGAAGCTCAAAGTCTCTGGGACTCTATGATGGCTGTTAACCACTCTTTTCTTACTGCATGCTCCATGCCATGCACTGCCTTGAAAGCAAAATAGACTAGCCACACAGGGAGGATGAAAAATATCCTGGACAAACTCAGCTAAGCTACCAAATTTGGGAATGCCTCATGGAGCCCAGCCCAAATTCCAAGCCTCGCTTAGTTGTGCTCCTCTTGACTCATAGAGCAGAGCTGACAAACTACCCACAAAGACCTCTGAATGCTCTCTGTAATTAATTAGCCACAGGAAAACCTCTGAAGAGAGAGAAGGGAGCAATTTAACACAGCTCTCAGAATGACACAGGATACTGAAATGCTGAAGAGCCAAACCTGTCCCTTCTTCTCACCAACCTGCACCTTACCAAGGCATTCCAGAGGCCATCCCTCTGAAGAGGAAGGTCCCAGCTCCAGGAGAGATGGTGTTTTAGTGGTTAGTTTTCTGAGTCATGAATCTGGCTCCCTTCCACCTTTCAAGTTTTAATCAATAGGCAACAAAAACAAGCAGGGTTACTCAACGGAAAGCTTCTCATCAGCCTTCTGTGGCAATTAAAACAGGCTTCGTTCTGTTGCCCATCTTGTTGAGATGCCAGTCTTACCTGAGACATGGTCTGTACCTCTGCTGCTCCAAACACCCTCTGATATCTGAAAACCCAGATCCAGACTATAATATGTCTTGTGTGCAAGACTTGTTTCCTTTTTCCTCCTGCCACCCTCCCATAGCTTTAAGCATATAACATGACAGGAGAGCTTTTCTGATGCAACTGTGCATCCACATCCTATTTGATTGGTATTTTCCCCAAATACATCTGTTAAAAATGTCTGAGAATAATTTAAGTCCACAGAGCAAAGAGGAACTTTCACTGTGAGGGGAATTCCTCCTCTCCCCTCCAGCCTACATCACTAGTGAGTCTGCCTCATTCTGGGCCCACGCTTGTAACCATCTGTCACATTTAAGAAAATGCAGAATGAATTCATCACAACATGGTGTGCAGCAAAAAGCACGTAATTTCCCAGCCATTTACTTAAGTTCTTCACTGTTCTGTGAAATCAGCTTCAAGCAGAAAATACATCAAAACACTCAAAGTCCAGCAGTGGCATTGCTGTCCAGGTCGTGAACATCAAGAAAATTCCCAATCCATGGCCGAGGTATGGAAGTGAGGATCTGCAGGGAAACTGCTGTAGAACAAATAGCGTAAAGCCTAGAAAGGCAGTATTCATTCTGGGTGGTCTTTGCTAGGTTTTCTGTGTTTGCAGACACTAACACTGCTGTTGAACCCCCTGTCTGTCTCAATTCTAATTCTACTACTGTCTTAAAAAACAACATCTCTGTGGACATGTAGCAGGTTTAAAACTGGTGGGCTATTCCAGACCGTTAACAACATGTTGGTCCTGGCCAACCTAGTCCGAGCTGCCTTTCTACAGGGTTTCGTGATTGTGTAACTGGAAGGTCTGACTTAAAGGTCCGAACTGGAGGGCACCTCTAATTCCTGAGGGCAGCTGGGCTGCTCTCCCAGAGCCCTCTTGTGGCAATCAGGGAGAGCCACATAAAATGCCCTTACCTCCCTGGAATGCAAGAGGAAGATGGGAGGTGCCCTGCATGGGTTTTGCCATGCCACAACAGCACACCAAGGACTGAATTTAAAGCTACTTGTTAAGACCTCTTTAGGATCACAGAATCACAGAGTGGTTGAAGTAGGAAGGGACCTCTGGGGTCCTTCTTGTCCAAACTCTTGCTCAAGCAGCACTACTTGGAGCCACTTTCCCAGGACCTTGTCCAAAGGGCTTTTGAATATCAGGATACTCTGTGGGAATGGCTCAGTGGGAAGGAATTTACACCGTCAAAAGAATGGGTTTATATCAAACCACCAAAGAAACACAGGGATGGACTCCACCGTGCAGCATTTCTCTACACTTTCGAAAGGTGGTTAAGACTATGCTGCAATGTTTTTGATGACAAGACCTTCATGAAAAACGGTGGCATTTCAATATAGAGCTTCAAATTTGGACAAGACACCATTTCTGGAAAAATATCAATGTCCCTAGTTCAAGACAATCACATCTTAGAACAGGCAAGGAGACCCCTAAAGTCAGTACGTGGTTTCTTAGTCACTCAGCTTCTAGAAACTTGCTTTGAAAAAGACTAATAATTACAAAAAATAAAAAATTAAAAAAAAAAAACAGTGGGAGGGCTGATGTCACTAATCTCATTTTACTGCTCCTACACTACCCCTGAAGGCCTCTCAGATCTGATTCTCAAGGAAGGTGTCAGTTCATAGTGCTCGACCTCTGCAGAACAAAGGTTTCCCTCTTGCTCTTTTGCAGCTTATGCAAAGGAAGTTTGTGGGGCTTTATGTTGTTTTTATTTTATTTTATTTTTTAAATGTTTATTACTGCCATCAAAAATGGCAAATTCTCCATGGCCAGGTAAATAAATCAGAAAGTAGCAGACTTGTAATACATCTTTTGCACAAAATGCAGAAATTGGGGTTTTACAGCAATTCCTGATCCTTCTCATTGTTCTATCTGTGCAATGCCAACAGCTGATGGTGTTTGTTTGGAAACATTTTCTGTAGCACAGTGATACAGGAAAAGGCTACATGATCAAAAAAAAACCACCCTGGCAGCCAAAGTACCACAAAATTGCCTTTCTTCTCAACAGAAGAGTTTGGTCTGCCAAGAAAAGTGAATGCCGTTTTTACCCCTGCTCTAGTTTCTGATTAGAAGAGGGTGCACTTTGATTCAATTAGCATGAACTTTTTCATGGGACAGAAATTCCTGCAAGTGGACTAGAATCAGGAGGGGAAAATTCTTCCTCCTGAACCACTGTTTCTTTTTCTTCTGCCTGTTCAGAAACACCAGCTATAAGACAATCAGCAATGCTGTCAGTGCATTTCCAAGTCCTGCCTTGATTTTTATAAGATGACACTGACAACTTATATTTGGTCTTTTTTCCTCTACAACCCCCAGATACTTTTCTGCCATACTGTTCAGACAATTATTTTACATTAAAAAAAACATAGATGGCACTCTCACAGGGTCTTTAAATCCATCCACCTACCTTGGCATTGGGAATTTGACTTATTTTTCTGTAGTGAAAAGTGCTACACCTGTCTGTCATCAGATTTTATCCTGATGATTTCAGACCTTCTCTCCAGTTTGTCAGATCATGCCGAACTTCTAATCCTTCCCGTCACAGCATTCCTGTTCTGCCACTGCAAATTAAATAGCATTCCTGCCAGTCCTTTATTCAGATCATTAACAGAAATGTCAAATGGCAACTGTACTGGGAAGCGTTCCCTGCAGGTGTTTCTGTAAAGCCCTTATCGTTTGACAGCAAACCACTGATAACTACCCTCTTTCTTCTTCCTCTTCTTTTTTTTTTAATGACACATTTATCTTTAACAAGAGTCTCATCTGTGCTATGATTCCTGCAACTCTTAGAAGAAGGGCATTCTACAGGTAGCTCCCTGAGCATTACAGCTTCTTCCTTCTCTTTGAGACTTGGGCATCAAATTAAATCAAGCAGAAATTACTTTCTTTTTAATTACCAGCTTGCAACATCTTCCTAAAGCTTCCTGAATCAAACAGACAAAGGAAAATACTAGCTCATAGAACAGGACTAGAAACAACTCTGTCCCCCTCCACTCTGTGTAGTTAATATTGTAAAAATGAAAGTACTCTTTAGTTTTAATTTTCTGAAAAGTGCCTCTCAGTGCAGTTGATGCCTCTGTGTTGGGATGGTTTTGTGCATTATCGAGGTGATATCACTCACATATGCGTCTCATGCAAGTGACAGAGTTTCTCTTAGTAACAAGGAAGGAAATGAAGCATACCACGTGCACAGAATTAGGGGCAGCAGGCAAGATTATATCTGGAAAGACTGAAAGCTGATAACACAGTGTATTTAGAAGCATCTCAAACCATTTGTGTGACTCAGTACTGTCTTCCTAACACAGAGAGCAGCATGTGGTACCTCTTCCCCCTTAGGATGTTCTTTTTGTCCTCTTGAAACTTTTCACTTCTGGATGAGAAACAGGAAGAAAAATGAAGGAGGGAGACTTTCTCTCCTGTTTAATTAAAAAAACCAAACAAACAAACAAAAACCACCTTTGTCCTTCTGCAGCAATTCAAAGTGTCTTGGAGATGAGTTTGGAGGCACTGGACTTGAACCTGGTTCACTATCAGCTCTTGCACACAAGACTGAAGTTGTTTAAGTTGTTTGTTATCACTAAGTGGTCCTGACTGAGCCAGAGGATTTGTCTGTCCTGGAACAAAGTCTTTTCTTTCTGTCAAAGACACTATGACACAATCAAAACCATGGCAATGTGGCATGGCTGTGAAAACGGGAATGCCTAATACAACAATCTGGAAAGCCAGAAGGGGACCCAACAGTAGCAGTACAAAGAAATGTTAAGGTCAAATGCTAGGGACTCTACCATAACAACTTCACAGAATCACAGAATTTCTAGGTTGGAAGAGACCTCAAGATCATCGAGTCCGACCTCTGACCTAACACTAACAGTCCCCACTAAACCATAACCCTAAGCTCTACATCTAAACGTCTTTTCAAGACCTCCAGGGATGGTGACTCCACCACCTCCCTGGGCAGCCCGTTCCAATGTCTAACAACCCTTTCGGTAAAGAAGTTCTTCCTAATATCCAACCTAAACCTCCCCTGGTGCAATTTTAGCCCATTCCCCCTCGTCCTGTCACCATACACGTGGGAGAACAGACCAACCCCCACCTCACTACAGCCTCCCTTGAGGTACCTGTAGAGAGCGATAAGGTCACCCCTGAGCCTCCTCTTCTCCAGGCTGAACAAGCCCAGCTCCCTCAGCCGCTCCTCATAGGACTTGTTCTCCAGGCCCCTCACCAGCTTCGTCGCCCTTCTCTGGACTCGCTCAAGCACCTCCATGTCCTTCTTGTAGCGAGGGGCCCAAAACTGAACACAGTACTCGAGGTGCGGCCTCACCAGAGCCATGTACAAATTTACTCACCTTCATATTACAAAGTATTACAGAGGTGCTTGGCCAGCCAGAACTACCAGGTGATAGTATTTTTTCCCCATTTTTGCCAGTTGCTCAGACCCCATTGTCCCTTCTCTCATAACAAAGTGCTCCTTCAGACAAACCGCATCAGATGGGGTCATGTTGAAAGTGATGCCTGCTCTTGACTCATGAATTTTGGAGAATCTACTGAACAATCTGTCCCATAGTTTAACTTCCTGCCCAGGTAACAAAGTTTGGTATCTCCTGTCTTTTCTTAACCTGTCTCACATCCAGTTCCAGCCATTACTTTTACCCCCGTCCATTGGATCAACCAGAAATGCTAAGAGGGTTCACGGTGTTTGGAGATCATGACTGAGCTACCTCTTTGCCAGCACATTTGAGCCCAGAGCTTGCAGGGAAGCTTAAAGGAAAGACAGATTCATGTCACAGTGTGTCTCTGCAGACCCAAATGGACCTCATGCCAGGCAGGTGAGTGAGCACGGATAAAGCTGCAGTCATGATAATAACATGTCAGTACCTGAGCCAGTACATTTGAGCCCTCCAATGATTCATTATTTCCTCTCTTATCACCCTCTCTGACCAATTTTGCTGACAAAATTAGCATCTACCTGCTGTATGCTTAGTGCTACCAATCACAGCACAGAAGGAAATGTTAATTCATCATAAATGGAAGCAAAGGGACCCCACATTAAGCACGAAACAGCTTATACTTGTATCATTGTATCAAAGTGAATGGTATACTTTGACTCATCTAACAGAGGGCATCACAGAGAAGAGTCTGCCGGGCAGAATAGAGGAAACCCATGTCTAGATAAGAAAGATTCTAGTGACAGCAGGAGCCACCTCTAAAGCTGTGTGAGTACCAACAATTGCATGTGTTTTCCTTTGAATCCCCTTGCACATCACGGGATCCGCCCCTGCTTCCTTCCCCTGAATTGCTTTCCCCATGATTAGCATCCAAACAGAAGCACACTAAGGGGGGTTAGGCAATGACTGGGTGAAACCTACAGCTTGCCAGAGGTGCTAGCTATTGTCAGATGTTAAACCTCACAATGCTGCAGAGCCATCGCGTGGCCCTGGCAGATGGGGTGTTTTCCTTCATCAGCTATCGGGGAGCAAAGTGCACCAAGCACCTTAGGCAAATGTTATTTTTGACCCTGCTCATTCACCATGGCTTTTGCTATTACTCTATACCTAAGTGAGGGCACTATGACTCAGATCCCAGAAATGCAGTTAAAAAATGCGCAGACCCTGGCATGAACAGGCACGAGCTCATGTCTCAAGCAGGTGCAGCAAGACAGGTATAGTCCAAAGACTCTACATGTTGGCTGCAGGGCCTGCCTGGGGTACACGGCAGGGAAAAGCTAAATACCTTTATCTTTTTGCAGGTCCCTTCTTTTGTCACAGGTCTTTTTAGCTTCGAACATCCATCACAAGCCTCTCAGGAAAAGCACTCTCCTTGGCAAAAAATATCATGTATGTGCTCCAACCTTTCTAGTAGTGCTTGTTAACACCTTTTCAGCATCCCGTGTTTTTTTTTTGCATTTACTGGATATGCAAAAGATCAGTAACAGGTTCTGGGGAAAAATCCCCTGTGTCAGGAAGGGGTTAAGTTCCATTGGAGTCACCCCAGAAGGAAGATTGGGGTAGATTTCCAAAGCGTACTTCTTTCATATTCTTTACCCAGACCTTTCTCTGAGAGTTAATCTCTTTTGTAAAAATTACTATTATTATTATTTTCATTCCCACAGAGAAAAGCAATATTTTTGCTTGACCAAGGAAATAATAGGTGTCTACAAAAGAAAAGAACTACCTTAAACTGCCTGGGCAACTAATCATCTTAACTTTGCAGAAGCGTCTGTTATGCTGTTTACATCCTGCAAGAAGCAAACTTTCATTAGGAACTGAGTAGAGAAGATGACTTTAAATCTGCATGGACTCACCAACAGACTCTAGCAAGCATGAACTTTTTAGCCTTGCCCTATTGAAACCACCCTGCAAAATACATGTGCACATACAGAGAGAATTTCAGAGTAACGTGGCTTTCAAGTGCTTACAGGAGCTTTGATCCTAAGAATGGGAGCAAATGGGGATGATGAAAAGAGTCTAATTATTATTATTATTGTGGATAGAGTTAGACTCTCTGACACTGGAAAGTGTTCTTGGACTTCATTCAGATGTGTGTCAGTAAGGTCACAAGGACCAGAGACAACATGGTGCAAAATGAACCACAGGCTGGACCTTTCATCTAAAACTGATGCCCACTCAAAAACATGACCAGCATGGCACAGAGGGATTCACAGGGATTATTGCAAATGCTCCATACACTTGAAAGAGGCAGGAGAAAATGCAGAAGCAACTAGAGTAGACAGTGAGAAAGCAAAGCCAGAGCCATGGATGAAACCGTAGCAAGACCTCTGAAAAAATAAATTGAATTTATTGGGGCAAGTACTGGTCAAAAGAGGCTTCGGCTGTTTCCAGGTTTCTCCTACAGGAGACAGGATGCTATTGTCCTCCTCATAAAAAAAAAAAAAAAAACTGTTCCTCATTAAAATGAAAGGGATGATTTGCAAAATGCAACATTGCTTCCCAAAGTCAGGACAGATTATCTGGCCTTGCATGCATTGTGGTGTGCATTTGGTGCTCCAACATGCAATGTAACTGGCAGGTGAAGGCCTCGGTCTCTTGCAAAGATAAGAAGCTCTGATAGGGAAGGTGAATGGCTGGTTCAGACAACATTTCCAGACCCTGAGCGCATGACCTTGCTTGCCTTTCTTGGAACGAGTTGTGAGATGCACATCTCCAAGGCACCACCTTCCAACACGGTAGGACCCAGGTGGACTGAGAAATTTTTCCCACATTTACAAAACACAAAGGGAAAGAGAGGAAGCAGATGTCAAAAAATAATCATGTAAATAATTAATTTAAGAGTGGTGGGACCAATTCCTTGTTTTTCTCACTGCATCTGGCTGTGCTATTATCTGGAGCAGCCCACCAGCACAGAGCAAGCAGAGATGTGTAGAGTGGGTGGGTTGGTATGGCTCATCTCATACATCATCTGAAGCTAACTGCTGGGACTATATGGAGCTTGTAGGCTGCAGGAGATTTAATTATGAGGGGAAATATTTTGCACAGGGGGATGTAGCTTTTACTTTGGCGTGCTGCATTTCTATTGCTTGCCTTTGACTTCGAACATACATGATTTCCTTCTTCCTTACGGCCCATTTTTTTGGGGGATTTTAGCAAAGCTTTCAATATTGTCTCTCACAGTATCCTTCTGGACAGATACATAGAATCATAGAATCATAAAATAGTTTGAGTTGAAAGGGTCTTTAAAGATTATGTAATGACAACCGCCCTGCCATGGGACATCTTCCACTAGACCAGGTTGCTCACTAGAGCTGGATCTTCCACTAGACCTGGATGCAGGACTTGAATGCATGCTAAGTAAATTTGCAACTGATTCTAAAGTATGAGGAGCTGTTGAAACCCTCACGGGTGGAGAGGTCTTGCAGGGAAGTCTTGACTAATTAGAGTGCTGGATAACCGTCAACCATATGAAATCTGACAAGAGCAAGTGCTGGATTCGGCACCTGGGATGGGGTAATCCCAGGTATATGTACAGACTGGGGAACAAGAGGCTCTGGAGCAGCCCCATGGAATGGTTTTGGTTGATGGCAAGGCAAAGATGAGCCAACAGTGTACCTTGGCAGTCAAATGGGCCAACTGTACCCTGGGGTGCATTAAGCACAGCGTTGCTAACCGGTCAAGGGAAGGGATTGTTCCGTTCCACTCAGGGCTAGTACAGCGTCACCTCAAGTACCACGTGAAGTTTGGGGTGCCACAATATAAGAAGGACATTAAATTATTAGAATGTGTCTAAAGGAGGGCTACAAAGATAGTGAAGGGGGCAAGATGTATGAGGAGTGGCCGAAGTCATTTGTTTTCTCAGCCTGCAGAAGAGGAGAGTGAGGCGAGACCTCATTGTGGTCTACAGCTTCATCACGAAGGGGGAGCAGAGGGTGTTTTTACCCTGCTGTACAGCTGAACACCGCCACAACTGCTCTCTCACTACCCCTCCTCAAAGAAAAAGGGGGAGAAAATACGATGGAAAGGGCTCAAGGGTTGAGATAAGGACAGGAAGCTTACTCACCAATTATCGTCATGGGCAAAGCAGACTCACCATAGGGAGATTAATATAATTTATTGCCTATCACTAGCAGACTAGAACAGTGAGAAACTAAAGAAAACTAAAAGCACCTTCCCCCCCCTCCACCCTCTTCTGTGTCCTCCCACCCAAGTGGCTCAAGGGAATGGGGGCTGCGGTCACTCCACAACGCTTCATCTCTGCCACTCCTTCGTGGTCACTCTCTGCCCCTGCTTTAGCGTTGGGTCCCTCCTAAAAAAAACGCACAGATTTTTTTTCCCCATTCTTAAATCTGCTCTCACACATGCACAAGCCAACATCGCTTAATGGCTTGGCTCTGGGCAGCAGAGGGTCCCTTCGGAGCGGGATGAAACTGGCCTTTATCTAACATGGGGCAGCTTCTGGAATCTTCTCACAGAGGCCACCCCTGCAAGCCCCACTACCAAAACCTTGCCATGTAAGCCCCATACAGCCAGGCACCTCCAGGAGGGAAGAACTCAGCCCATCAAGGAGATGACCAGGGACCTGAAACCCCACCACCACTGGTGGCAACCTCAGCTCCTACCTGACTCTCTGGGCTCAGTGAATCCAAGCAGTGTTGGACTTCGGCTTCAGCCTGATTCTGAGCAAAGTATACAAAAGTGTCACCACATACAGCTCAGCGGAACTAATCCAGTTACAGCAAGCACCCTGGTGCGTACCCCTCAGTGTCAGCTATGGCCTCCTTAATGCACATCCATCAACCCACTCTCTTTCTAAAGCAGACACCAGAAATAGGCTGTGGCAGTGACTCAGAAAGGGAAAGAGAAAAGTCATTCTGACTCAAACACCAGGGTGGGCTGCTGGAGGATAGCCCATGGGACCCTTCTCACCAGCACTCGCAGCTCTCCACTTGCCAGCTGAAAGAGATCCCTCCACAAAACCTGCAGCATACTGGAAATGTCGCTTGTGCTCTCGTGATGGAGGAGGTGACGCTGTGCTGACTCCGCGGAGTGACTCAAAGGCATCTCATCTCCAATAGGTCCCAACAGTGGGCTGAAGTCCCAGGAGCTTTATCCAGGCTGCTGGATAACCTGTGCAAAGGCTCACTGTCTGGCCTAGAGGGCAAGCAGTACAGCAGAGCTCACATCCATATCACTAAACTCTCTGCCCTTTCAATACATCCTGGGAGCACTCCCTGCCCTGTTGTTTCACGTGAATCATGGCTAAGCACTGCTGCAGGATGGGGCAGTCAGAACCGCAGCCAGGATGGGGATTGTCTCACAACTGAGCTCACAATGTGGAGCAGATCTAATTAGGAAAGCCAAGCTAAAAAGCACTGATATTTAACTGCCTTCCTAAGCTGGTCCCACTCTTGTAAGCACCAGTTGCCCACCTAACAAGTATCTCCTACGCAGGCAAAATCACCCTACTTTTCCACTTGCCGAAGGCACAGCTAAATGAGAGAGGCACAGCTAAATGAGAGGATTTTCCATGGAAAGGAAGAGAAAGCTTGCAAAAGCATAAACAGACACATTTCACAAGAAGACAGCAGGCCTTCGTTACCAGGACCTAAGTACCAGAGAACAGGGATTTCCCTTTTCTGTCCCTGAAGCATAAGCAGGGACAGTAGGCAGATAACTGCCTACTCAAACTGGTGTCAGGCAGTGAAACAGGCTTAGTCCACCTCTCTGCCCACCACTGCCTGGAAAGGAGAAAATGTAGACCATGACTGGGGAAGCATCTGCCCCAGCCATCTCTCCCTTTCAGCATGAGTCAGGGGAAAATTGTTCCTTCAAACTAGTGACAGCAGTTCTGAGACCAATTGTGTGTCCACGACCACCAACAGCGCTTCGGTTCCTTCTGTTCCTTACTCTTCCTGAAACATCCAAAATCAAGATGCTCTTTCTACCAAAACACAGGGGCAGCTGGAACCTGAGCTCAGCAGAGGAGTTCCTTGCTTTCAAACTACCCCAGTGCTTGATGTATTTACAGCAGGAGGTTTTGACTAAAGAAATTAAAGCTTTGGTCAATGCAACCTCTAGCTAGAGCTAGGAAAGCCAGACCCTTTAAATTAAAGTGTCAAAGAAATTGCTATGCACCTTTCTGCACCTGGGCTGCTACCACTCTTTCAGGGGGAGGAAGGCACCCAACTAATTAGCACTGTGCAGAACCACAGCAAAAGGCTTCCCCAGGTGACAGCACAAACCCAAGTCTTCAAAATGCAGCCTCTGTGATCGCTCTCTCCGCCTTGCTCTTCCTGGCTTTTCACAAGTATCACCTAGCATACCTCAAGGGCAAGGGCCTGTGATTAAAAAAAAAAAAAAAAAAAAGGCTAATACCACTGATCTTTATTTTAAAAAGCCATGTATTGTCTGACCACAACAACCGGATCCATATTTTTAAGGACCACATAGTAAATAAATAAAATAAAATAAAATAAAATAAAATAAATAGAATAAAATAAAATAAGAGACACATCGCATCACTGTTATTGGTAAATCAAAGATATCTCAAAATTTATTTAATTCAGCAGTTTGGCAGCCTTCTAGCAGTATTTCTAGTCATACCAGTGGTAGGTACCTGTGTGTACACAGGCACATTCCTCTGATCTATTTCTGACCTTGATTATACCAGGATTAATCCAAGCGAGTCCACTGCTGGCCAGGAGGTGCTTCAGATTTATGCTGAGATGACAGGAGTTTCCTCCGACAAGCTAATCATGTTAAGCATCAGAGAGCAAAAACTATGCACGTCAATTTTCTGCAGTGTCCCTCCGTGCAGTGTTCCTCCAAGGAAAGCACTTGGCCCCTGCTTCATTCTCATCCCTGGGGGACTGTGGTTTACATTTGCTTTGGGATGGGTAAATTGAGTGCTTAGATTCTTCTTCTTTTTTTTTTTTTTTTTTCTTTTTTTTTTTTTTTCTTTTCTTTTTTTTTCTTCTTATTTTTTTTTCATTTTTTTTTTTAATTTAATTTTATTTTTTATTTTTTTCTTAGCACAGAACTGCAGACTTTGGGCCCATCATTTCCATTGCTACAGCTACTAGTTTCTCATGAGTTTTTCATATTAGGCCCAGAATAAAAAAATAAATGAAATATAAAAAAGAAACATTTTATTTCCTGCAGAAGGGACGATGATAATTTTTCAGCTAGGAAAAATGCTTCTTCCTACAGCTGCAGCAGAGGTGGGAAGTCATGGGACTTGAGGCACCAACCATCACGGACTATCATCTTGACACAACAGATGGAGAAATATGCATGTCCCTGCTAATCCTAGAAACCTGGTATGATCACTTATGTGTCTTCTGAGCAAATTCAAGGGAAAATTGCATCTGGAAGGACCAACAGGTCTTACTTGGCTTTGGAAAGGCTGTTAAATCCAATTCGTTTGGTGTGAAATACCATTTCCCACTCCTTACCAAAGGAAGTGCCTAAAATGAATTAAGTGTAAGAAAGCTGAGACTGAAACGTCTTATATTTCAGGTACCCATAACGCAAGCTGGAAAGTGCATTCAATGTTTTCTTGAGTGTTTCAGAGAGGGAGAAGCCAGAAAGGAAGAGTGGCTGATATCGTTCAGCCAGCAAATCCATCCCAGTAAAGACGACAGTTGTCATCTGGCTCTGACAGTTCTGATTAGCTTTTCTCCCGATGAACACTTTGTTTGAATTTTGTTCTTTTACTTACTGATTTTTTTTTTTTAATGCAATTAATACCCATTTCAGCTTTGCTATTGAGAGAATCTTTTCATTTGCTTTTACAAACAGAAACCCAAGGTCTGTTCTAACCAAAAGATGCACTCCAGACACGTGAAATATATTACCTCAATGTTCATTATAAGGAGCATCAGAAAAATTACATCAGCTAGTCATGCCCAGGAAGAATTTATTATCAAGGCAAAAGAAGCAAATTATTACAGCAAGAGATTTTTTTTTCCTTGTTGATTAATAAATAAACTGTTGCAGCACTCACTTAAGTAAGAGTGCCAAGGGAAGAATACAGTTTCATTTGAATACATATATATATATATATATATATATATATATACATATATATAAAAGTATTCTTATACGGCTGTCTTCCAGTTAATTGCACCTACCAGAGACAAATGGTGGATTATTAAATGTGAAGGGAAATGGAAGAAGTAAAAAGTTATAAAGAAAAAAATCCATGAAGAAAAAAACTGAAATACTAAATTGTTTTAAAAGCAAAGGGAAAAAAAATGGATTCAAATTTACTAAAACAAACTTCTATCAAGCCAAGACAGTTTTGAATTTGTATGCCGGGGGGATTCTGCAAGATTTTTTCACTTTTATTCTAATTGAGTTGCGAGAAAATGCCAACACCTGGAGAATCTTTACTTGATTTCCTCTTCTTGCCATTGTGCCAGGGGAGGTTTAGGTTGGATATTAGGAAGAATTTTTTCATGGAGATGGTGGTCAAGCATTGGAGCAGGCTGCAAGGGAAGTGGCGGAGTCCCTGAAGGTATTTAAGAGATGTGTGGATGTGGCACTAAGGGACATGGTTTAGTTACGGGACCCAGAGGGTCAGGCTGATGGTTGGACTTGATCTTGAAAGTCATTTCCAACCCAAATGATTCTATGATTTTCAACAAGTCTTGAGCAAAGCACTGATATGTTTTAAGACCTCTATAGCCTTTAATTTGACTATGAACCCGCAGAGAATTCTAGTCTTTCCCTTTGCTGGGTTGCACGTGCAGACAGTACTTTAAAGCAATACTGGATGTTAGATGTGTATGCTTGGACTGCAACATATAGACATATGAAGAGTCATGACATAAATGCAGAAGGAAATGAACATCTTGAAAAGATCACACCTACCCTTAACTTTGGCTGGGGAGCATCAGAAATCAATTTTTCTTTGGTTCAATAGGAGAACTGCCACATGTGGTAGGGAAAACCAGCATATTAATCCTGCTCCACCTCTCCTCGAGTCTTTCTATGCCCTTGTTAGTCAACCTGGTTATACTTCTGCAACACGCCTTGTGATTTTCTAAATGTTGGACTGGACATCCATTTGGGAGCTGGTCCTGGCTCCCTGCCATCATTTTTCAGTAACCAGCTCTCACACAGGAAATCACTGCAGCCCCAGGCTGGGGTCTCTCTTGGAGTAACTCCTCCCTGTCTCTTAAATGGCATCAATCATTCATGGCTCTGTCCTGTTCAGAGCATCTGCTTCTCATTCTCTTCCTTAGTTTCCTCTTGATTAATTGATGAAATCCTTGAGTGTAGCTGTCTGGGAAACAGCCATATCCTTAAGCATTTTGGCCCCCTTAATGGGACAAAGCAGGAAATCTTCACAGGAACCCTGAAGAGACAGAAAGAATCAAACAGGACTCAATCTTCATCGGGACAACAGAGGCCAAGTCACCAAAATAAAGACAGGCTGTTCTGGTGCTGCCACAGTGTCTAAGGGCAGAGGTGAGAGCACAAAGAAGGGAAGGACCATCTGCCTTTCCTGTCATACTCAGCATCCACCACCCAAATACAAATACACCACTCTCCAGGCAGTTTTCCCTCAGGCAATGTCTACAGTGGTTCTCAAATTTGTATCCATGGCATCTTACAGGTAGCAAGAACCTGGGGCAAGGCAGAAGTAGGCAGCTTTGCGCTGCTACTGCCTGCCTCCTTCTACCCCTGATGTTCTGTGCCTAAACCCCTTGGCTGCGTGACAGTGAGAAGCTTAGGCACCTTGCAAGTCACCAGCACCTCAACCAGTGAGAGGCACCACAGGAAGGATTCAGCTAACGTGAGCACAGCAGCATGACAGCTTCTCTGGAAATTTATGGCAGTTGTTACTCATCCAAACAAGCCCGACACAGCACAGTTATGGCTTGCAGAGAGGAGCTAGGGGTAGGGACAAGTGATATTAAAGACCATAGCCAGCTGCAAAGCTAGAAAAGAGGCCCTGGAGAACCTGAGCTTCAGCACTGTGATGTTTTTCTAGCTCTTCAGTGCCTACACATCATGTTTATTTGTGAGGCCCAGGCTGCACAATGAAGACTCTGCAGTGTGAGTCAAATCCTGCTCACAGGGCTTCCAGGGGACCAGTTTCCTCTCTCCTTTGCCAAGGACCTGACAAGTCCACCCCCTACTGAAGAATGAGCTTGCTGGTATGACGATATAGCAGTTGATGTTGAGACTCTATCATTAAAGACTTGATTTACTGGCAAGCCACAAGACAGCAACTGAGACATAATTTGATGAAGACAACTACATAGTGGCATAATTTCATTACTCATGAGAAGCCTAGTGGACCAGAGCGTATTCTCCGAATGAGCTCTGGCTTCATTCCCACACGAGACAGGAACCAGCATCATGAAGAGACTAAAATGGGCACAAGCTCGAGGCTCTCTTTCCTTTTGGCTTTGTCTCTCCAGAGTTTTTGGATCAAATTCATCATTTCCCTAAGGAGGACAAGCCTTCAGAGTTAGTTAAATCAATAAAAGAAGAAAGAAGGGACCAACCCATCACTGTCCTGTTGGTCCAAGACTGTGCATCCTGAGTCACCTCTGCTTTCCCACGTAGAGCCCAGCCTACCTAAGAAACAGGGCTTGCAAGCAGCATACTGAACATTCAAAGGAAATAAAAGGGGGATGAAAATTGTGTGACTTGTGCCTACGGGCTGGAGCTCTCGTGTTGCACAGAGAGGTAGTAAGTATGTCCAGCCTAGGGGAAAGAGGCTTGCTGTAGGAAAAAAGCACCTGCTTGGCTTACAGGCAGAAGTCTATGAGGATTTTAGTAGTTATGAATTGTTACCTGGCCAATGTCTAATGATAGCTAATAGGAACCCCAGAAAAACAAAACCAAAAAAAAAAAAAAGCACTTCCTGATTTTCTTTTGCCTGTGATCACAGTGTCCAGCTGTTATTTTTATCCTCCAAAGTAGTATAATGGACAATTCCACTGGACATTTCCAAATGGACATTTCCACTCCCTTTTTTTACCAGAGATGTCACCATACTTATTTTCTCTATAAATACATAAATGTGTTTTTATGTTAAATCTTTCCCCTCCCACTGCTTCAGTTCTCAACTACTGTAAAGAGGCAGAAGTCAGTAAAAAAGATTATTAAGCAGACCTTTCTGTAGGATCAATTTTGCAGAGTTATGCATAACACACCTTTAGTTCTTTTATTTTTCCTTAAATAAAAAGAAAGGAAAGGGGAGTTATTTTAAATTTATGAGCTGATGAGACAGTGAGTAATGGTGAATCACTGTTTAATATTTTAGGCAACCATCTGCAAGGTGAGCTGTACTCCCATTTCATATTGCTAGAGCAAAGTCACTTCAAGTTTCGTGAATGGAATCAGTCTTATATCAACCCCCAAAAGCTGTACTCAGCACCCAAGACAATCATCTTCCATGCAGGGATCTTAATACACAGGAGAAGGAATATCACAACTCTATAAGCTGGAGTCAGGGTTAGGGGGTGGGGCTAAATAACAAATTGAACAAAAAAAGCTGAAAAGGACTAAGCTTTTTTTTTTTTTTATGTTGTGGTGTTTTGTTTTGTTTCATTTTTGGTGGTGGTGGTGTGTTTTTGTTGTTTTGTTTGTTTGTTTTACAGGAAAGTTACAGGAAATAACTTCTTCCTTGCCATGCTTGGAGTCCAGTGCTCCTGGCTGTCCATGTGCTGGCTTGTATGCCTCCTGTTCCAACACAGCAATACTAAACCTCAGGCCAGTCTGAACTTTTCCCAGAGGAAAAATACACAAGCTTTTCTCTCCTGGTTCTTCTTTCTTCCACAACAATGACATATGCAGAAAGTCTCTGTGTCTTGGTGTCAGAGCCACCCCGTAAGAAAGCACAACGTTACTTGCAGGGAAGGAGGATGTAGCATCTTGCTGTGCAAAGGAGGCTTGCCTGCAGTCTGGCACCTGCAGACCCACACTTACAGGGAACACAATCCATGCAGACCAGTCACCTGCCACGTTTACAGGGACAACATTGGAGCAGTGAACGTGCAGAGCCAGATGTGCCCCTTCCAGCGCTCATATTCTACCTGTCCCACTGAGCACAAAGCAAAGTCTGAAATCCCAGGTGGCTCAGGACGACCTGTGTTAGACCTGATATTTCCAAATTTCCCTCTTCTGCTGCTCCTAATGGTGCTGTCCTCATCATTCTCCTGGTTTCATCTGCTCTCATGACAGCATGGTCTCTCCAGACAGGCCATTTAGTCTCTTGCCTACTGCTCGTACCCAAGACAGGCCCAGTATCTAGGCCCAGCTTCTAGCCCCATCTTTCTCCAAGGGCATCTTCAACTTCCCTTCCTTGATTAACGCATGTTAAGGCTGACTGATTTCATAGCTTCCATCTCCGTAGCTGCTTTACAGCAGGGGAAAATGCAATTTCCTCTTGGTTGGCAAGTATGACAACAGCTTTGTGAACCATGACAATGTACGTTGCTTACTGCTGAAGCTCCCACAAAATCTAATGAGATATGAATAACAGTTCTGCAGTAAATGTGAGTTATTAAATCTCTATGGAGAGCAAGTGCTACAGAGCAGGGTGTGGCGGGCCTTGGTGACTCAGCCGAAATGTGGCTCTCCACGCAGCACGGGCAGATAGCAGCTGTTCCAAAATAAAATGGCATCAGCTCTTCTGGGACTTGTTTCAATGGTGAGGGTAAGAGCTTCACACCTTCTTCTGCGCTTTTTATGCTCACGTCCGTTGTCTTTACAGTGCTGCAAATGACAGGAGAATTTATTCTGGTGCATCCAGTGCTTTCACGATGTTTTATTTATGTACGCATAAACAAATAGTTTAGTCTCCACCTTGGTTGAGGACCTGTTACATTTCTTCCACAGCAAGTGCTTCAACAGCCATGCAGTGAAATCTGATGTCATATAAAGTCATTGGCCATTCTCCCTAAAAATAACCTGCTTCATACTGTGTAATAAAAATCTGAGGAAGCTGAGATGAGACAAATTAGACCAGAAAGATGTCTCCCTCTCTTCTCATGGCAGTGGTTCACTACCCACATTATTGTGTAGTATGCGGACTTTATTTCCTATCATTATTTTTCAATGTCTGTTTTTCATTGGACATGTCCCTGTTAGCTGAAGAAACTTTCTGGCATGTATTGTCTCATCCCTGACAGCACATGGAGACATCATATTCGGGTCAGTTTCTGGATGTCTCACTAAAATGGGTAGATTTGGCACCATTTTGGTGCTAAAGAAGTTCCTCATGTCGTTCAGGATTCTTACCTCAGAGATACGGTCTGGCACTCAGAGAAGTGTAGATTTGTTTTCTGAATGCTCTGTTTCCTCCATAAAATTTCAAAAAAAGCTTGCTCTCAGGCTTGAAGAAAATGTCTTTCAGGACAGAACATTATAAATAAATAAATTGAAGCACTACCTTCTTTTGTCTTTATGGGCTTATTGAGAAAACAAAGAAATAGAGAGCTTTAAGGGCTTTTATTAAGCCCTTTTTTTGGGCTTAATAAAAGTCTCCAAGCAAACACATTTCCCTGAGGTTTGAGGTGAGAGAAGCAAAGGAAAGAGTGGATAA